>JAPDSC010109703.1:957-33552 GCA_026290005.1 Latrodectus geometricus
TTTAATGCGTGGTAGAATTATGTGTATACTTTAAAAAATTATTCTAATATTTTATAAAATAATTTGTGTTCAAGACATTTTCATGTTTTCTAAAAAAATAATTAATTTTTATTAAATAATTACCATTAATTTATTTTGAAACTTTAATATTATCTAATAATTACATAAATATTTCTTGCATCATTTGAAAGAAAATAATAAATTTATATATTTTTATATTATTTATTCGTGTGTAGGTATGATACATTTAAAATAAATAAATGATAAAATGTTTTTCTCTGATACATAATTTTTCAATTTATTTTCTAGCATTCAAGTAACAATTTTTAAACTTTCTAAAAACATCTTGAAGAAAGTTTTATATTGCTTTGTCAGAAAGCATTTTTCTTCTTCTCTTTTGTTCCCCCCCCCCTCGCTCTCTACTTCATCCTTTATTTTTTTATATTTTATTTCTTTTTCACTCCCTAGACTCACAACAGCATCATAATGACAATTTAATCACTATTTTTAATGTTTATATGCTTAAACGAAGAATAAAATTAATTAATATCTTGTATCAAGAAGGATAAACTTAAATATGCAAAGAAAAATCACATTTTCTGATACTTCTACCTTAAATAAAACTTTCCTTGACTTATATATTTTAGTTATTTTTTCTGAAAATTCCAAGTGAGTTAATAATCATTTTACAATCATCAGCATTTTCTCAAAAATAACTAGATTACACCAGAGCTAAAGAATAATGAAGATTAATGATATGTAATCACTTTTTATTGAAGAATATTTTTATTAAATTATCCGACAAATAAATTGAAACGTTTCCGAACTTTACTAGCGGTTTTCATCAATATCTTTCTCAATACAGAATTTAATGTAGAATTTATTGTTATACAGAATTTAATGTACTCCGTAAATATATTTGTTGTACATTTTATTTATTGAAACTCTTGGAAAACCGTATTTAAATTTATTTTAATAAAAAAAGAAATTAATTTTTAATTCTTTCAAATTAAGAAAACTATATCGTGTTTTAAATAGGCAATGAAATGGCTAACTCAATTACAAGATAAACCTTTTCAATAATATTTTTACAAGTGACTTATTTATACGTAATATGAATGCCTTCATATATACTATTAGATATATGTAAATTTATATAAACATGTATGTATAATATATATGTATATATTATATATATATAAATAATATATATGTATTATTTAGTAGATTAAAAAAAACATTTTTTTTATAAAATAAAATTAAGCCAATTCAGATTCAAAAATGAAATATTTTTTCAAACTTTTTAATCAAATAATGAGTTTATTTTAGTCATTATACTTTAAAAAGATGTTTATCTCTGAAAACCTTGACAATACATCAAAATATATTATATTAATTATAGATGCACAATAATGTTTTAATTTATTGCGGAATTTAAATTTCAACAAAATATAAAATTTCTTACTTTTAATTATAATAAATAACCCTTAAAATGTAATGCAACATGTAAACTTTTTAAGCGTTGTAGAAGTGTCATTCCTATCTAAATTACATTATTATTAATGATATTTAGTAAATCAAAAAATATCATATTAATAAGCTTACCATACACAAGTAACTTGCTATGATTATGGCAAATTATTTATAGGGAAAGCTGATGAAATCATGATTAACATACATCAAAATATGTTTTTCTTTCCTCAGTATACATTTTGTATTCTCAATTAATTTTTCCGTATAAAAAATTGCTTCGTCTAACTGATTCTGTTTGAAATCTTCTTTTGATTCTGCTTAAAAAAACTATGATACTAAATCTTGTACACATGGATATCTAGTATACATATTGTATACTGAAATTGCCTACAAGAAATGGTTAACATTTGTTTGAAAAGAAAAATTTTGGATCAGCACAAAAATTTAATGCATAAAATTTTAGATTTAAACTATAATCAATAACATTTTCGATTTGTTTTTTCTTTAGTCTGAGAGGCATATATTTTTTTTTTTTGCACGTAGATAACATTTTTGGATTTACATATATTTACATAAATATTGTAGGTTATAAGATTGCAAATTTTCATTTTATATGTAGATAAGAAGCAGATATTTTATAGAAAAGCTGCACATAATTTTGCAAATGAAACGAAGCTTCATGGTTTTCGTTCGAAGGTTATTGTAAATTCAAATCCTTTCAACAATTTTTTTATAAAAATAAAGTAAAAGCTCTGCAATCGATATTAAATTCGTATTCAACTTAGAATTTCATTGCATTTTTCTATATTAATTTTTTTTAAAAATTAAACTTCTTAAAGTATAAAATACTAATCTTATCTGAATAATTTATCTTGCTAAAAATTGTTATTCTTAAATCATATATTAAATATTGTCTGTAAAGGATCCTCTAAAACTGTTAAGGATATGAGAACAAATAATATGAGTTTAAAAAATATGCATTAATTGTTGATAAATCTATTGTTCATATTATACTTACTAAAAAAAAACTATTGGTTTGATTTCTATCATGGGCTTGAATATAAAGAAAAGTTTGGAAACTTCTTTTAACTGTAACTGTAAGTCCTAGTCTAGTTTGTCATTGTGTGATCGAAATAACCATTGAGAAACACAGGCAAACAATCAAATCAAACACAGAAAATTAAATACAATGTATGGATTGAATCTATTTTCTGATTATTTTTGTATTCTTTTCCAAACCTCTCTAGATATATGGCTTCAATAATACAATTTCTTCTTTGATATCGTTTCATCATGATCCATTTTTTTTCACTTGATTATTCTAGAGAAGTGGTTCTCATCTTTAATCTCATCTGGTCTTCCGTTATTTACTCTTTTAAATGATAAATAAAACATTGAAAGTACAAATTTTCCTGACTAAAAAATTTGATGATAAAAGGATGTGATAAAATACTCTTTTTCTGTAACAAGTGATAATTACTGCAATAATGTTAATAAAACATTAAACTCACGAAACTTCGAACTGAAGATTAGAACAATAATCATTAAGCTGTCAGCTTGGCATCCAGCAACAGATCTTGTTTTGATATATGGTTAAATGACACTTAAATTGGAGTTTCGCTGTCCCAGTTTCTATGTACACAATTCGCCTCTATTATTTACATCATAGCTCAAACATTTTCTTTTAACAATTTCAAAGGAAATATTGTTAAATTAACTGTATATGATTATTTTATAAAGATAAACACAGGAAATTGGCTAATATAGTTTAAATGAAATAAATATATCTTACCAATTTTTGAAATTTAAATTTTGTAAAAAATACTTTTGATTTTATTAGAAACCAAAAATACAAATTTATTATTCCGGTTGAAACCGTATTTCTGCTCATTACTTGAAGACACCAAAAATGGGAGAAAACTTGTTAATGTAAACTAAATACAGCTATACCAATCCTGTTTGTGGTAAAATTAAAAGTCTTGTAATGTTTTTACTTAATAATTATTATTTTCATTATTTCTTTTGAAGATTTATTAAAACAAATGTATAAAAAAAGGTGATTTACACTGAGAAACTAAATAAAATATAAGTAGTTTTATTTTATTATTTTTTTATTTTTATTTTTTTTAATGTAATTTTATAAGTTGTTCTATGTTAAACAATTCTTTCTTAATTCGATGAAATAACCAAAGAATAGTTCATTCTATTGTATGGTGTTAATATTTGACTCAAAAAATCATCTTATCATATGAATATCATCCCTTTTTTTATTCATTTATGTTGCATTGTGCCTTAACAGAAAGTACTAAAAGGGAAAATTTAATTTGATGTGCATCACTGCAAAGATTTAAAAAAAAGTTTAATTATTTATAAAATTAGTTCTAGAATCTTATTCTCATAAAATTAAAATACAATCACCGGTTACAAGGATTTCCATCTTTTACCGCTACAAGTGTGGAAGTGGCACATGATCTCACACAGTGAAGACCATTATAGCCCCAAAGGTGAATCTTCATAATTTAGAAGCAAGTACCGAGCAGAAGACCACCAGACTTGGTCTAATACCCCAGAGATTTCACGTCAAGTGCACTGTAATTACTGCATACTTAACTTGCAAAGGATATCATCATTGAACATAAAGGATCTTCGGTTAGGTCGGGATTCGAATTCAATACCTTCTGATAACGTGAACGAATCCTCAATCTAACAAGAATATCATGGGACAAACAAGACCGAATTTCCTTTTGATAATGTAACGAAAATGAGTGTCTTATACAACCAAGACGTCTGTGAACACTATGGGATTATCAGTTAAATCCGGGTTCGAACTCAAAACCTTCTGATAATGAGAACGAACGTCCTATCCAACCAGGCTACCGTGGCCAAAAAATATATAATTAAGTATTTTAAAATGTAAAGCTCTATTTAAATTATATTTGTTAGCATTTCTTAAATACTAGATGGTAATTTTTTTCATATTTCAACAGTTTTCAATACACAAGTTAAACTAAGTTTCACTAGTTGTAGAAATTTTTTACATCTTCAGTCTTTTTTTTAACACATTTCAATGTTTATACCATATTAATTAACCAAAACTGAATCTTTGAAAAGCAAAATGAGAATATTTTTATTGATTTTACATTATATCAATCAATCAAGCAAGCAATCAATCAAATCCTAACTAACAGTAAATTAAGAAGTGTATTCTATATCAGTTCAATGTTCTAAGCACCAAACTTTCATGAGTGTACAAATGATTTACATTGCTTTTCTGATCAATTGCTAAATAAATTATTTAACCTTAACCATAATTACCATAATAATTCATTTATTTATCAGAACAAAAATATTTTGGCCATTATGACTTCATAAATAAATACGAATTCCATATGGTTTCGATAATAGAGGAATATATCTCATCAGTGAAATAATTCAGCTTTGGCTTTTTTTAGAAATAGCTAAGCTATTGCCGAAACAACTATATATCTTTTTTATATCCTAAAAATACTTTCAGCTGAAAATACTTTATTTGATTGACACAAATATCCTAAGATAATTTAAAATAATTTTTTGCAAATAAGTTAAATTTAAACACATTTTTCTGTTTCTGAGATATTTTATAATGCCTGATATGATATAAATCTTTGAAGCTACCGTTACATGGGTTATATTGTAGATTCAATGACACATTTTACATTATCTGATAACATTTTCGAGATTGAATAAGAAATTCATAGTAAGAAGTTTAACTGTATTTCACCAAAACTAGCTGATCTAATTTAAAATTTTCCATTGTTTATATAAAACCTAAGATCAAAAACAAACACAACAAGAAAAAGTGATTGGGCATACTTCCATGTATATTTTGATGAATGTGGTAAGTGAATGGTTTCAATATATAGTATTTTTCTCAAAAACAAGTACATCATTCTTGTCAATAATTCCTCTTTATTATCATTTTTGAGAGTAAAATCTCATTAGGCCAACCATTCACTTATTAATTAAACTTTTTGAAGAAATGAAAGCAAAAATTATCTTTTTTATTATGAAAACATGATATTTCTCATTAATTGAAAAATAAAAATGCTACTTAAAGAAGATCATGAAGATCTAATATGGCAAAATGTTTTTTTTTTTTTTTTTTTTTTTTTTTTTTTTTTTGTATATTTAATCATTTTATTTATGAAGATATGCTGCGGAGCAAAAGCTCGTATTATTATACACACATACGTATTTATATTTTATTGAATTGAAAATCAAAATTTTAATCCTTCATTTATCAACAATTCAATGAAATTAAAATTTAAAATTGAATACACCGCAAAATGCTTTAAATAAAACTAAAGTTTTTTAACTAAATTTTGAAGATAAAAATTAGCATTCATTTTCATTTTTAGTTTTGTTACTTATGATGATATCATACTATTTTTTATCTATTTTACTTAATATATTTCTCAAGTCTTAAATTTCAAACGTTAAATCCATAAAATTTTCATTTGCTTGAAAGCTGTATTGATTTATTAATGTCTGATATACTTGAAAAATGAATTAAAAATTTAGTATTTGGTTTGAAATAGGAGATCGAGAAACGTTTTGAGTTATTCAGACATAAAAATTTATGATGTTAAGTATGAAAGAAAAAATAAGTAAATAAGTAAACCAATAAAAAGTAAAGTGTCTTCTCAGTTTTGAGTAAAGTGTCTTCTAAGTTTGTTGAATTGCCTGCTTTAATTTTATACTATGAATAAATATTTTATTTACTTTATATGATTAATAGAAAATATAATTAACAAGAAAGGAAAATAAATGAAAAATAAAATAATAATGAAAAATAAAAATTTTTCCATTTAAAAATATTAAAGCCTATGCACATAATTTTATATTGTAATTACTAATATTATCAGCATTAATCCTTTTACACGTGAGCAAGTTTGATTTAATCTTCAGAATTTTCACATATAATTATTCAATTTTGGTTTTTAAATTGTATAAAGTAAATGAAAAAGTAAACTCAATTCTGATTAGTATCGAAGTTTTTTGAGCACTTTGAAGTTTTTTGAGTCCATTTGAGCACTTTTTAAATTAACAAATTTCAGTCCATATATTAGGGAGATTAGATTTTTTTTATTTGTCAAATAAGTTATCGTATATTACCGCATTTTTACTTCGAGCTATTTTCTACAAAAGAAACAGAAAATTAATTACCTTATTCCAAAACTCTTTGTTGTATTTGCTTAAAATGCCTTTATCCCCATCTTAATATTATTTGGATTCTTCATTATAAAGAAAATGAATTTATCCTGCCACACCAATGCTTAAAAAGGCAAAATAAAACACAATCCTTTATTTTTGTTTCATATTCAAGATTCTTTCAATAAAAGTTTAATCGCATCTAATAATTAAATGCGATTTTTAACATATTTTAAAAGAAAATTGGTGAAAGAATTAAATTGAATTCACAATTTTAATGTTTTATTTTTAAAGCCTAATATGACCGATATTTATGTCCGATGTAAGAGTTTAACATTAACTCTTAAATTAATGCTCACAATGCAACTTATTGCAAGGTCAACCCCTTTCATACCTTAACTGGGCTATTTTATTGTTTAACTTTCCAAAACCAAAGAAGTAGGCAATAATTTCTTAAACAATAAAAGATTTAGAATAATTCACTAAGAAATAAATAACTTGAATATTTAAATATTTAATCACATATAATGTTATATAATATAATGATGTTAAGAATTTTTATCACATCGTCTTATCTCAGCTATTCTAACTTACTATATACATAATATGTTATATATTGTATAAAAAAATAAAATATAATAAAAAAATACAAAATACAATAAAAATATGTAAAATATATTTATCAAAACGTCATGAAAATCATAATTTTTGAAAATAGCTTTAATTTTTGGCATTTATAATTCTGTATAATCCAATACATTTATTATGACAAATAACTCCTCAAATTAATTTTAATTATTTAACCAAACGAAAAATCTCTTGAATAATTAATTCCTACTTCCATTTTCTTACATTCATTTCTATAACTAAGCGAAATTTTACTTACAAACAACAAACTAAATTTTATTTTTGAAGCTAATTGGTGCCCATATTTTTAGAAAATATCTCAAAATTCTAAACTGACATGTGAGGATCATTTATTAAATGGATTTGCTTTTTGAAACATATTTTTATTTATAAACTTAAGAAAGAGGAATAATAGAACTATATAAAAATGCAAAAATTGAGTAGAGATATAATTAAATCGTATTAAATTGATTTGAATCGTTTTTGGAGTTTAATTCAACAATTATTTAGACATAATACTTTGGAAAATTTAATGCTGCCAAAACTAAGTACAAATATTTTTAACCATAATACTTTCTTATGCATTTTTATTTGAATAATGCTATAAATTTAAGTAAAGTTCTTATTTAAGAAG
This sequence comes from Latrodectus geometricus, assembly GCA_026290005.1. NCBI lineage: Eukaryota > Metazoa > Arthropoda > Arachnida > Araneae > Theridiidae > Latrodectus > Latrodectus geometricus. The sequence continues at coordinate 8,882 of JAPDSC010109703.1, forward strand.
AATGCTTTCATACTTATTTTATTCATAAATTTGTATTATTTAGTAGTAAGAATTTTTTTTTCATTTTATATTATTTAATTTGTTCTATGTTTATTATGTAAAATGCTTTTTATATTCCAGAAATGAAATTAAAAAAACTATATTATGCAAAACGTATGTTATAATTTTTCTTCTCAAAATGTTTTTTCTCTACTACAACAAGTATCTTTAAATAATAGAGTCTATTCGTGTTTTCATCTAATTTGGGATTTGGAAGTCTATATCTGCTAGTTAATGCTATCCTCAAAAGGAAAGAAGAACTAAAATAATTAACGCACAATAATATATAATTTAATATACTTAATGTAATATTTTCTTCCACTGTCATGTCTTTTCAAAAAAATTCCATGGTTAGAATTTAAAAAAAATACTTTTACTAATCTAGTTATTTAACAAAGACATTTATGTAGTTATAGTTTGACGATTTTTATTAAGTAGTTTGAATGAAACTATTTAGTAAAAATAATAGAATAAAAACTCCTCAAGAACAATTAAGGAACGAATGCAGAGAGGAATGTCATAGCTAGAAGGGGAAGATTATATTGGCTTACACCAGCCAAAAAATTTATTATTTCTTTAATAACTTGTGATAGATGTCTAAATATTTTTTAATTTAATTTCAAAATCAATGAAACTTTGGAAAGAAATATCCATTTTAATATTATTTATTATTTTTTCTTCAAGCTTTTATTAAAAATATTTTTTGTAATTACACTTCATAATTTCTATTGTACATGTGGATTTAATGCAAATAAATATTTTTAAAAAATTGAAAATAAAAAAAGATTAGTGAATAAAAATTGTTCATAATATATATATTTTGAGTGTGTATATGTGAGCACGATTCATTCAAATACCTAATTTAATGATAAAATTTTACTAAATAAAAATATTTCTTTTTGTGATTAAATAATAAAAAAATATGTGATCTTATTTATTTTAAGTGTCGTGTTTTAATTGTTTTAATGATATATTTACTTTTCAAATGGTCTCAATTTAAAATAAAGAGTAAAAATAGAATAATATATTGGTTTGACTCCTTATTCATTATTAATTATTCAATATAAATTAAATTTTGATTTGTAATATTATATTACTGAAGTTTTGCAAAAATTTTAAAATAAACCCCACTAGATAAGCTCTTAAATACTATCCCATCAAACAGTTAACAATATTATCAAATACTAGTTATCAAATCAAATACTATTTATTATTTATGATTTTATTAAAGCTATTTACATCAACATATTTGCTATTCATTTATCTATTTACTATATATTTAGCTCTAAAACATTGCCTTCATTTTGTTTCTTATTTGAAACTATCTTTTCAATTTCAAATAAAATTATACTTGGCGTGTTTTAGCACCACATGTAATTTCAATCTGTGGTATGAAAGTTTTTAAATTTAAAATTATAATATTACAGACTACGAATTTTATTTGATGATTTAACTGTTTGGTGTTAAATCAAACAAAAAATTTATTTAAAGCCATTTCTATTCTTTTGCCTTTAAAGAAGTTTAAAGAATCCGAAATTTAATTATATTTTTATCTTAAAATATTTGTAATAAAAAAAGAAATAATTCCATCTTTTTCAATTCGGAATTCCGTCCTCTTTTCTCATACAAATAATTTTCCCTCTGGGATTGTTGTACATTTTTGACATTTTCAAATAAAATCAGTTTTAAAAGTTTATATTTAATATTGAATATCTCAAAAATGTTTTTATCTTTTCTTTACATCTATAAAAACCAATATTAAATACATATAATGTAAGAATAATTTGAAATACCTTAAATGTAATAAATCTTCATGAAAAAATTGTAAAAATCAGAATGCCGCACGTGTAATTTATTTCAATTTAAAATAACTAGTTAATTATTAATAATACATTCTCATTATAATTTACTTAGAGATATATTCTGCCATAGAACTTTTCTGATTAAATGTATTTTTATGTAAAATGGAAACTTAATGAAATAAAATGCGTTTTTAAAATAAATACGAAATTATACATAATATGTAACATCTATGACCCTATACTGTAAATGTTTTTTTCATTTTACATACATATTTTTATAAATATTTTACAAAACTAAGAAAAAGAAATCAATGAGGTATTAGAATTAAAGTTATTTTTTTACATATATTGATAATATTTTGGCATCGTTTCTTATTGCTAATATCATATGACGGAATCAAAATCTTTGACAATAATTGCTTGAACATTTTATTTGCTTATATTACTTTAAAATAAGGATTGCATTTTCTGCTAAAAAATTTCTATTTGTTCAGTTGTGTGATTATTTAACGACTACGATCTTAAAATTAAACAAAGTTGCCGTTACTAAATCCATACGTAATTATACAAAAACGCTTTTTAAAAATTTTTAAGAATACGACTAAATAGTATTTGAATATTAGTTTTATATAAGATCTTTATTAAAACAACTTTTGTAAATTGATACTCTTATGTATGAATATAGAATTCCATGCATTTTTCAAAAGTCTAAATACTTTATCATATACATATTGGTAACTGGAGTAACTCTTAGCTTGAAATAAACAAAATATAATCATTCTTTTAGAAACAACTTCAGTCTTTTTATTTAAGACTATTGTCAAATGAAAAAAGTACTTTTCTTATATTATGTAACTTTAATTACAAATAAAAATATATTTTACATGTATATAAATTACATAAAATGTAATTTTTTTTATCATAGTCCTGTTCACACTGAAATTTGTACTTTTATGTAAAGTAACAGATAATAGTATTAACTTTTATCTGTTACTTTACACATTACCAATATGGGTACAATCATGCATTTATCAATTCAATTAATATTCAACAATAAAAAAAATTAGAATCAATTTTAAATAGCTTTTCAATATTCAGTGTGCAAATATTCTTTAAAAGACAACAGTATTCTCTCAAAAGTATAATGTCATTCATAATGATAATTTATTTTTTTGATTTTCAATGTAAATATGAGAATAAAATTTATTCATCTACTATATTGGATCGTAACATTCTATAAAAGTGAAGTTTTATAATGATTTTAGAAATTTATAATTCGAATTAAAATTTGCCACATTCAAAACTGCTTCTAAAAGTAAATAAATTTAGTGATTAGAGGAAAAAATCTGTTAGGAAATTTTATGATCTGTGTAATAGGATTAAAATATAAAGAACAAGACACATTAGAAAAACATTTTAAAAATTTTCAATCCTTAAAGGTATCTATTACATTAATGAAATTTCTCTTCATGAACAGATTGTTTTTATTTTTCCTATTGTTTACAAAGATTTAATTAATTGTCGTAAAAAATCTCATAGTTTGGTATTTAATTAAAATTCTTCTATAAGAAGTATTCTGAATATTTTAAGAAACAAAGAATTAGATTTCATCTATTATTTCCGGATTTAAACTTTTTATTTCAATCATGTATTCATATCTTTTTACCATATAATTTGAAATAAATATAGAAAACATCAGTGTAAAGTTTTAATCTGAAACTTCATACATTTACTTTGTTTCATACGAATAAAACTTAAACGGGGTTGGCACGTATAAAGCAAGAACGCAAATGTTTGTAGTACTTCCAAATCAAATTTAATGCTTGGGATATTTCTTCTTGTATATATGCTTTTGGAAAGAATTTGCATGTAAAAGTTTTCAATTAATTTATTTTAAAAATATGTGGCTTAATAAAATTAGTTTATAGCGATTGTTTTTTAAAGTATCTAAGAAATTGATTAAATTGATTTGAATATAAGTTTTATATAAGATCTTGATTAAAAAATTATATTACATTTGCATTAATGAAATTTAAAAATAGATGTTTTATATAATTATTTATAAAAGCAAATAAAGATCAAGAAAATCATAAAGGACTTCTATTTAAATCAAATTATCATTTGTTGAAAGGAAACTATTTTACATATTTTAAATAAATAAAAAAATTTATAAGTAATAACAATAAATTTCAAATTAATATTTAATTTTCTAATATTTAATCTTTTGACAAGATCCGATTTGTTACAAAATTTAAAATATTGATCTGTGACAATTATAAATGTAAAGTTTTAACTTGCTTCTAATATTTATAAAATTATTCGTGTACTTTTTTGTTTAGTGAGAGTTAATAGGTTAAGAATATTTTTTTTCGTTTCATTTTGATTTGCTTAATGAAATCAAAACAGATTAGTAATTAGTTTTCTAAAAATATAAAAATTGGTTATTAATTTGCTTTCTGTTTCAAAACATTGATTAGTTATAAATAAAAAACTAAAATTCCGTTTTATTTTTATTTACAATTTAAATTCTCCATTTAGTTAGCTAGGAAATATAGAACAATTATCAATTTAAGTTTTTGAATAAAATAACTATTCACTCATTTTATTCTATATAATACTCTCTATATAATTTACAAGAATTATTTCTAAGAAACGAACCAATAAGATTTTATTTTATTATGACTCATAATATTATATTATATTAAAAATATAACTAAGTTTTGATATTAAATTTGTGTACATTATAAGAAAAATTACAAAATAGGTCAGTAAAAAGCCACTTCTGAAAGAAAACTGGCAAAGTGATTTTAAGAAATACGGTTATCGAAAATAATTATATTTTATAACTTTTCATGCAAAAAAAGTTTACTTCCTACTTCTTATGGTTCCTTTGTTATTTTAGAAGTTTTGGCAGTTAATAGTAATCTTCTTGAGCTGATCTGACACCTGTCGTATACATAGTAGTAAAACAATAAATTCTCTCTTTTTCTACACATTTTGTAATATTTCAAAATTTTTGAAAACTTTGAAAGTTGTTTTAAAAATTGATTTTAAAGCAGAATGATTCTTGTTTTTATTCTTTCAATTTTTTTTAAAACAGTCGATTTTAAGTTCACACAAAATATAAACTAAACTGAATTTAGAAACTCTTATGAGTAAAAAATCCCTTGATGAATTTCACTACTACAAGTATTTGTGTGACGCAAAAATGCATCCTTCTATAATCATCACAAAAGTAATGTGATAATTTTTGTCAATTGAAAAATTGAAATATAATGTAAGAATAATTAAGAATAAGTATAAGTAATTAAAATAAAATACCTAATATTAGGTTGGGAAAATGTAATCCCTTATTTTTTCGGTAGACGGCTGTAATGATCGATATCTCGTGAGGTATCTATCAAACAATTTCAGATTTATGCTCATTGGAAAGGTGACATTTGACACTAAAATATCCTCTTGCGGTTTTTTGTTTGATTAATTCAGTTACGAGTACAAGGTTTTAAAAATGGAAAATAACAAACAGAAAATTCGATACATTTTCGTTTTTCTCTTGTAACGGCGAAAAAAATAGCCGGATGGCTAAAACTGTGAAAGGTGTTTATCGTCCTATATAAGACTGTAACAACCAGTTACGTACAATTTTTGTTTCGTCGATTCCGTTCGGGTATTTTTGATGTTAGAGATGCACCTCGCATGTGGATACAGCATCGTCGAAAATGTCTATAAAATATCAAAAATGATCGATGTTAACCGCATGTCAGCAGTCGTAACGCACAAGACCTAAAAATCTACATGAAAGCTGTTTTAAACCTTTTTACAAAGTGAGTCCAAAAAAAAAACATAAAGTTCACGTAAAAATAATGGATTTCTTTTTCCCCAACCTAATATTTTCTTCTAGCAAATACAATTTTCTTAATATTAGTTTTAACTGATTAATCAATCTTACAAATATAAATTTTTTATAAAATATCTCCTAAATGATTTGTTGCAGTATTGTGGAAAAAATAATTTGATACATTTTTATCATTGTCAAAAGTAGAAAATAACATGAAGTATCAATAACATATATGATAATATATGTAGTCAAAACTAGAAAATACTAATAGAGGATAATAAAACACACAAACATATTATTAATTAAAATGAGATACATTATCTCCATTTCAGCATTTCAAAATAACCTTTATAGAATCTATTTTGTAGTATACAACCGTATTACAATATTCGCTGATAAAAATTAATTAATCTCTCAATGCCTTTAAAAAACTTTCTTATTTACGCATGAAACAATATTAATCTTAAACAGGATAACAATATTTAATAAAATTGTGTAGAGCATAGACATCAAAATTTATTTTTTGTTATGAAAAATATCATTGTAATGAAATGGAATTTGTTACAAATTTATTTCTAAAGAATTCTTTATATTTAATTTTCATTAATGCTAATTAAGAGGATTAAATGAAGAGTTGAACCATCCAGACTTATATCTTAAGGCAATTATTACTTTAATATGTACACATTATTTGCATATAAAATAACAAAAATAAGTAAAATATTAATTAAATATGTAAGTATTAGATTTATTTACAGTATTTTTCAAACGTGAGACAACATAATTTTTTCGTACTTTTGATTATTAATTTTTGCATGATGCTTTTCATTTTATTAACCAGATCTGTAAAATTTTCTCTTTATTAAATTATAGGTTTATATTTTTAATAAAAAAATAATAAAATGATTAAAAGGTCAACAGATAACTGTAAATTTTTATCTTTGAGTTTAATTGACAATAAAAAGTTTGCTTTCTAAAAACATTATTAAATTTCTTATTAATGTAATTATTGACAGTAACTACATTGAAGATCTTGTTTTCATAAATATAAAAAATTAACTAGATGCTTACAAACAGATATTTAAAAAATAATTTCCAAAGTTAAGAAAGTTAATTATAAATTTAAAAAATATAACTTGAAGTTTATAAATATTATGAGATTCGCTAATATATATGTTTGACAATTGTAACTGAGTCATAAAATGTTTCGAAGAACATAAACCATTGATGTAATTACTTGATAACAATCATAGATCATCACGTAATTACCTATTTTTACTAAAACATTACAAAAGAATAACAAGCCAACAATTATTACAATACAACATATTAATTAAAAGTAGTTAAAATATGATGCAAGCAAATAGGATATATGTTAAAATATGATGTAACTTATTTCTTGGTTTTAACTTGTGCATTTTCTAAATATTTATTTAACTTATTTAATAAAAACATATATTATAAAATAATCAATTAAATGAATATACACCAGGAAATATATTATTTTTATTTCCGAAGAAAATTTCATAGAAAGAAAACAAAAAGGTAACTTTTTCAGAAAGCTTAACTTTAATTTATTTTACCAATTATTCATTACATATCGTCTGACACAGCTAATTTACATATTATCTGACAATTTTAATGATAATATATTTTTTTTCGTGTTAGTGCAGTCAAGATTTAATAAATATTTTTATCATTGTTATACATTTTTTCCTTAATTTTAATGATTTTTTTCTTAACTTAAATCTTATTTAAGGAGAATGTTTTCATATTAATTTTCTTCATTATCTGTAATCTTTCAGTTTTTTATACTAAGACTTTCTTCCTTTTAAGTCGATCGTATTTTCCTAATTTTATTATTTTATTGTTAATATGCAAAAACCATCTGATGTCAGAGTGGGCAATCAGATAAAAAAATCACCGAAAAGATAATTAAAACATGCTTTTTGTGTTCAACAAGTTTTTTAAGGCATTAAAAAATAATAGAATTCATTTGTATTAAGAAATGTTGTTAATTTAATTTTGAATTTTGAAGTCAATTTCAGTTAATTAATGTCATCTTCAAAAGAAAAACTTGAATAATTAAATTTACAATAGAAAAATAGTTTAATATATTTATTGCAGTTTCGCATAGCAATGTAACGCTCTTTCGAAAAAATCCGTTGATTTGAAGCACTCAGTAAATGTTTCTACAAAAGGTAATTTTACAAAGATATTTGTGAATAGCATATTTAACTATTTTCAATAAATAAATTTAATCAAACTATTTAGTTTAAGGTTAAATTATGAGCTTATAAAAACAATTAATAAATTAATGCGAAATAGTGTATTTTATAGCCTTATTCTAAAAATATAATTTTTTATTTCCTTGATAGCTTATAATTCCTTCTTTATTCTTTATTTATTTAGCTTTTAAAATCAACGATAAATCAAATATCGATAAAATATTCACAAGAAAATATTTTAATGTAATTGTTTGTTATATTAGCTCTTGTTAATATCATAAATATTATCTAAATTTTTTTTATGTAAGAAAACTTCATAATATCCATTTTGCGTAAATACTAAATTCTCATACAGATATTTAAGTAAACAAAAATTCTAAAACAAAATAGAAACATGATTAAAAAAAATAGAGATAATTAAATTCTTTATAATATATTCAGTAAATATTGATCATATCCTAAAATTAATGGAGAACTCTTACAAAATATATTATTTTAAAATTAAATAGTAAGACAATATTTGATTAAATCTGTTTTAAGTGTTCACTGTTCATTATTCTACTGAAAAAGTAATTTTAAATAATATCAACTTAAAATTATAGCTAATAATTAATGATTTCATTTATCTAGGTCTTCAAAAATATTGAGTGGATTATTTATCATTCAACTTATCTATAACATCTTTTATTTTATTGTGTTGTTGAAATAAGATCACATTAAATAATCTCTTTAATTAATATTTATTACACGTAATTAAGTTGCCATATATATTTTATATTAGATATTTAGTCTAATATTATATTATTTATAATTTTATTTGCTCTTATTTCATCCATATTTTTCTTTCAATTTTCAATATACAATGTATTTTCTTGTTTAAATTGTGTTAATATTATACGAAAATAACTTTTCATGATCTTATTATATATTATGTAATATACTTTGTTCCATTTTGTTTTAACTGTAGGATATAATTAAAAATAAATTTGGTGAAGCAAATAAAGTTTTGCTTATATCATGTGATTTTTTAATTTTATTCTTGGAAATATAAACTTAATTTACAGTAATTTTTGTCACACCTTTCACTCAATTTTTTTCAAACTATATTTCTACAACAGTTAAAACAGTTTTAACTTTTTTCCACTTAAGTAATTGTGAGAACTTAATATTAGTACACTTTTGGTTTAAATAGTTGTTATAAAAAGAAAATAAACTATTTTTTTCCTTTCAAACTGTCCTCTTCTTTTCTTATAAAATAATTTCCGATTGGATTTCCTGAAAGAAAAGTATGTGTTTTGAGCTATTTCAAATAAAAAATAATTATAGAAATTATTTTGCATTATAAAAATAATGACATAGTTTTAGGTATACATGTATATCGTAAGCAAACCATTTTTATAAACACTTTTTGGCTTATGAACCATATAATACATTTGTAACTTTCAATTTCAAAATAAGTAATATGGAATCATTCTTTAACATATAGTTCAATTTTGATTATATCATCTGTCCATCATCAAATAAAGGGATTTTTATAGAGCTTCCAATTTTAATTTAAATCAAATGAACAAATAAATTAAAATAATATAACAATAATTTAAATATTTAAGAACATCTTCCTTTTTACAATAATTAAAAGAATTATCTTTCAAATCTTACTATACACGATATAAATATAGTACTGCATTCATTAATTCAATTAATTTTTCACAAGAAATTTAAAATCAATTTTAACTATGTTTTTAGTACTCAGTTTTTAAACATTCCCTGAAGTCATAAATAAAAAATTCAAATACTTCTCAAGTAGAGAAATACTTCTATCAAAACTCTTAAAATTTCAATATTTTACTTTTTTTCCTTTTAAATTGCTTTTAAACTGTGACAAACATTCGTCACTTTTTTGGACATATGAATCTAACAAGTGTGCACGTATTGATGTTTCCCTGTGGAAAATTCTTTCAAAAGAGAATACATAACAAAACTCATCGTTTTAGTCAGCTTGTGAAGTCAACAGAAATGATAAGACAATTTGTGGGCTAAGTGATTATTTATCTTCAACTTCTGTTCCAGAATAATTTAACCAAAAGAAATACTTGTTTATTTAAAGCCTCTCTGGTCCATTTTGATTTCTTTAGAGGAAGAATTGTATTTGTGTCAACTTCATTTTAAAGTACGTAAACAGAAATAAGTTAGTTCCCAGAAGGACTTTTGTATGGATTTATTCATGCGATGCTAAAATGAACAAACTTTTGCTATACTAAGATAAACACGGAAAAGACATAGATTTAATTATAGCTTAAACATTAAAAGCTACACTGCAATGATTCTATTACTTCAAGAGGCATGCTTGTTTTATTTAAGTTTCCTGGTTTCATAAAATTAACAGAAACATTTTCTTACAGTATTCTAACTTTTTAAGAAAACTGTAAATTTCTTTAAAGAATTTAAAGTATATTCATTATATTTTAAAGAAATTTTCAAATAGATTTTCACCTATTTTTGTTATTATAAATTATTAATTTTAGATTTTTCAAAAAAAATATAAAACATTCTTGAACAGGAAATAAAATGTTTTTGTCAATTTACTAAATTTAAAATTTTAATTAAATAAAACACATAATGGTAAAATGTCTTTAAATTTAACTTCATTCTTCTATTTTATTTTGAAATGAGAATTGAAATTTTCAGCTTGATGTTATGCATATTAATTAAATTCATTTATCAATGTATCTTTAATGACCATATTTAGAGAATTTTATACTATTTTCTTGAAATTTATTTATTACAATATTGTTGTATATTTATAAATTATAGATTTAAATAATAGGCGAAAAATTAGCAAATCTTTGAATCATTTCAACAGCAATTAAATCACATTATATTAGGTTGACCATAAATTGGTCATTCTCAGATTTGGTCTCATAAATATCGTTCTTTATTTCTTAATTCTCTTGAGCTTATACATGTTCAATTAAATCACTCTACAATGAAATACTTATCATTATTTCAGGGACTGTAATTTTTTCGTGTATAACATTTATTGTCAGGTTTATGTTTTAATACATCTAAATGATATTTCCTGCAATAATAATTACTCTATAATGTATATGCACACAAACATATATATATATATATATATATATATATGTGTGTGTGTGTGTGTGTGTGTGTGTGTGTGTGTGTGTGTGTGTGTCATTGTAATCTCTTTATGTTCTTAATTTTTTTTAAAAAAAAAACTTATATAACACAATCTCAATCAAGTAAATGTCTATTAAATATTATCTTTTTTTTTTGGTAATGTAATTTTTTTTGGTAATGTAAGAAAAATGTCCTAAAAATTTTAAAACTTAATTTTTTTTTTTCATTTTTGATAAGATCACATATGATGCATAAATATTGTTTAAAAGATCTATGTTATACATAAAGATGTTACAAATTTCTTTCATTAATTAAATAATTGATTCAATTTTTTAATCAACTCATCAAATTAATTATTCTTTCATAAAGCTAATTGGCTGTGGACAAAATCTCGGATGAAAAAGTAGCGCATGTTTTACTTCTTTCCGAGATCGGATCGCGATCTCCGAGAACGTGTTTACACACTCCGATTTCACGATGGCAACGAGATCCGAGCAAGTTCGGACGAGAAACTCGGATCGTGTAAGCAGGCCTTTACAGTTACAATAAAAAGTAAAATAAATTCATCAGAAATCTTAGTTAATATTTTTCAGAGTATTCGTATTATTTTTTTCTTCATTGTTACCTTTCTATACAATTCTCTACTAAGTAATATAAAAATATATATCATGGCATTTTTTATAATAAAATATTTGTATTTTATTTTACAAGGAAAAGCTATATATCATAATACTTTTATACGCTGCTATTAAAAAACTCTGAAACCTTTCTTTTTAAATTTTTATGAGTAAATATTTATAACAGTAGTTAATAATGTAAGAGATTCTTATACAAATGAATAATTACTATACATTCGGTCCATATAATCATTTGTAGCACCTATAAGCAATATCGATATTTACATAATAGCAGAAGGAGCATCAAAGTTCCATCCATGTAATTATTGATTATGGGATTTGATGAAAATGATTTCTACCCAATTATCCAATCACTTTCATGGTGCTTAAAGATTGTACTTTATAACAATTTATCACTAATAATATAATTATGCTATACAATATTACTCACTAGATTGATTCTTAGTTAATGGAATAATAAATCAGAGATGAAAGAATTGAATTTATTTAAATTATTTGGTAACAGTTTCTAATTACTAAGAGATTTATTGAAATTTAAAATGTTCTTGGCTGAGTTAGATTACCCTACATTATTCAAAACCTCTTTGAAAAGTAGTGTACAGATTCCATTTTATAATATATTGTTAACATTTGGAAAGTAAGAATTATAAGCATTTTGTTTTATTGCTAACATTTTGTGAGTAAATTTTGAATTGTAAGCATTTTGAAAGAATTCATCAGACAAAATTAGTTGATATAAATTACATTGATTTATTTTCGCTTGAGCAGATGTAGAAATCCAAACATAGTGATACTAAGAACACTTCTTAAAGCATCATGATCCTTTTTTAAGATAATGTTAAGGAAAGCGTTTGAACTCTTATAACTGTAATATAAAACAAATAAAATGAATTTAAAAATTAAATTATAATGGAATTTTATGACATAAAAATTTTGCAAACCTAAAATCAATAAGTAAGTAAAAGGAATGTCGCAAAATCCTTAAACTGTAAACTTTAGAAACTTGTCAGCATCTGATTTGTAAAATGTATTATATGTCTGCATTTTAATAATTATTATCTAAAGAGATTTAATTTTTAATTTCGAAATACTAAAGCACTTGTTATAATTATAACATACTGCATCAGAAATGAAGTAATTTGAATTAAGTTAAGCAAATCAACATACGAATTACACAATCATGTAATTAGAATAAAATATAGTTCAGTAAATTAATTTACTTTTTTCATTAATATGAAATTAGGTCACACAAACATTAAATTACATGAAATATAATCTTTAGGAATTCGCCTGCTCCAAATATCATGAACTAAAATGGTTTATCATTTCTACAAGTTAGGAAAATAAAACAAATATAAAATATGAGAAAAATAAACAACATTTAAATATAATCCAGCTATTCTAAGTAGTTTAACAATCTTCATCATTTTCTTTATCATTTTTCATGATTTCATAAAACTAGAAAATTAAATAATAGTATCACCTTTCATTTGAAACTTTAAATTAGTGAAGATTTCGAGCTTTTAAAAAATTTTACTTTACGAGGAAAGTTTCTATTAAAAAAAGTCAAGTTAAAATATGATTCAAGCATCATACCAAACATCAAGAAAATATAAAACATGGAAATGCATTATACACTCTCCGTTGTTAAACAGAGAAAGGAGTCAAACCAATGACCTTCATTTTGATATATAAGTTCTATTCTTTGGCCCCAATTAGACCTTAGCATAATATCTATGGAGAATAATATTTGATTTTAATGTTCAATTGTATTGCATGATGCATAAACGCCCAGCGAGAAAAATGATATTAATCTGATCTAATAAAATAACTATCGTCCTTAAGTATTTAATTTTATGATGACATTTTACAAATGAGCGCACGTTTTAATGTGAATTTCAAAGTCTAAATGTATGACATATTTTATATGCATTAATATATATATATTATGCTGCTTTATTTAGCAGCGAAAAGTAAATTTCATAAAAAATATTTTCTATATCAAAAAAGCACTCAATCTTTGCAAATAATAAAATAAATTTAAATAATAACAAATAAATTTGAGATACCTGAAAACTTATTCAACAATTTTTCCCTTATTGACTTTCGTCTCCCATACTTACTCATAATATTCAATGGTATCTCACACATCACGCACACACACAGGAGTAATTATCGGTTTTCAGATAAATTAAATCTGTACAAATAATTGTAAGCCTGACTTGTTCCTGTTCTCAAGCGTGCTATTATTCACTTACATGACACTTTGCTGAGATTTTGAATTAATCAATATCATCAAGATATGAGAATGGGTGGTAATATTCGGATTTCATCATCATTTTTGCAATTCATTTAATGTTATATATATTTCAGTCCAGGATATATTATATATTAGTTCTTGAGGTTGAGTAAATAAAAATCAAATACCATAATCTTATTTTATTAATAGAATGAAATCTTAGATTTATTTATTTATTTCAATTCCTGAAAGGAAAGATTCATTATTAAAAGTTTTGATATATTTTTACTTAGAAAAATCGAAAAATTCTGGTTTATTTTTTATTTTTTGGAGAGAAAACCGCATTTCCAATTGATTAAATGTTGGGTTTCTCTTCCTTAGATTTTTACAAATTTTAATTATAAGAGCTTAAAAATAACAATATTTAATCCCAAATGATGTGGCTTATGCACTGTTATTTCAATAAATTTATGGTCATGTTTTAGTCTTTTTGCAAAACCAAAATATTTTAAATTACTTATTTTTATATTTTTACATTAATACAATATTTGGTTTAGTCATTACATTATAATTTAATATTTTTTATTCTAAGCAATTGCATTCAGTTAACATAAATGACTGGAACTTCATTAAATACAGTGTTTTAATTTTACATTAAATTTTAGTAACTTTTATAAGAATTAGAAAGATTTTTCTATTTATTACAATTGAATTTTCCTACTATTTTTACTGCACGTTCTTTTGAAGTTTTTTATATAGAATTTAATATTTTTCTGTGATCCACGATTTGAATTAAGTTATAAAAAAATGACTTAATATGATCCTTTCATGCTATAAATAAACGTATTAAGCGTTTATATAAAGCTCTCCATTTAAAAGTTTTCAAATTTCTCGAACAGAAAATGTTTAGATAATACGGAATTACATAAATTTGTCAAGCCAGGAATCCCTGACACTATATAAGAGCTGAAAAAAGACAAGTCTTTCAAACATGCTTTTCCAATACCCCAAAGATGTAGTATAGTAAATTACAGAGACATGTGTATCAGCCATGTGTCCTTAAAAATTGGGGGTTGTAGAGATTTAAAAAAAAAATTAGGGCAAAAGACATGTTAGAAAAATAGTTTGTTCATTTTACTCGTTGTTCATAAACATAAAAAAGTGAATAACAACTGTTAACAAAGGAAAGGTTCAAATTGACGTCCCCAGATTCCTGGATTTAGGTTTTCTAAAATATTTTGCGATTGTCTTGAGTTGTTTTGGATTTTAATAACATACAACAATGAGTGTAATGAGGTTTACGTTGAGATAAACTAGAATTCCTTAGACAAGAAATTTGATATGTCGCAAAACGAAGTAGGTCAAACATAAAAAAATTCAGCGATAAGACAAATATATTCACAGAACCATTAAGACTATCCATCAAACATCATTTATATTTTGGGCTTCCATTTACAATTCCTTTTTAGCAGTATATGGTAAAATAAAAGCATAGATAAAATGCGAGACGATGAAATATAAACTGTTGATTTTTACCTTTTAAACTGTCCCGTTTCAGTTGTGGTTTGTAATTATTTCAGTGATTTTATTGTGCTTGAATATTTTATTTTTTTATTATGTCAATTCATAAACTTATTCTTATGAAGTTGGATGAAGTATTTTATTCACGTGAAATATAGCTTTTTTAAAATATTATTATTTGCTTCCGTAAGTAAAAACTTAGGAGATAAATTCAAACAATATCAATAAATATCAAAAAGAAATTATTTCAAAGGGAATAACTTATATGCTTTTACCTAAAATATATAGAATCCTTACTTCTCTCTTATTTCATTAATGTATATGTATGTGTTTAAGGAACTTAAAGATGTATACATCTTTTAATTAATTTTATAATTTACACTTCATAACATCCTATAAGAGCATATATCATATAAGAATATTACTTCGTCGCTAAAAACATCTATTTAAACATACCAGAACTTTAAAATCATTTCTATAAATATAGTACAGTAAATTATTTTATTGACAACTTTCTATTTCACTTTTTTAGTATTATTTATCTTTTTAATTTGCTGCAAAAATACTCTAAACTATTTCTCACAGTTAAATATATATCTTCTATTTCTGAACGCAGTAATAAGAAATACAATAAAAGAAGCATTCCCTTTCGAAAGAAATCCGATAGACTACAATTTTTCTACTGTCAGTCTTTTCCAGCTTTAAAATTTCATCTTATTCATTTTTTTTATATCTCAATAGGAATTGAAAATTCAGTCTCAGAGAACGTATTTCGCTTAAAGTAAATTCTAATGCACAAAATATTTTTTTTCTCTCTGGCATTCTCAAATTTTTTAAATCTTCTTAAATTACGTATAATGTTACATAATGTTAAAAGCTTTCAAAAAACAAATTATATAACCTCCAAACTATAAATAAAATTTTAATAAATGATAAATAGTAGACATTTTTGGCTTCTTATTTGCATTTTATGTTTCATATTTTTGGTTTGGTTAGAAGATAAAAAAAATTAAACATATTTGGTCTTAAAGAATAAACTCTGATCATATTTGATTGGAAGATAATATTGTTTTTGAAATATTGTCTTAATATGAATTATATTTTATCGTTTTCAATTCTTATTACAATTTCTTTAATTTTTTATTATTTCCTATGTTTAATAATACTTAAAATATATTAGATATGTGTGACCATTTCTTAATATTACTACTAGAGAATATTAAAGGAATATATACATGCATACATTATGGTGCATTCAAACCCTTGACTGTACCTTAAAGTTAACAGGTTTGGAATAATTCACCCATCACAAAGTGCCTCGTAACTTTGAACCACGGTCAGGTGTCGAAGTCATGCTTGAGCTGCCATCTGCTTCTTCTCATCCACCAAGATGAAGGACTCTGGCCGTTGGCTGTCGCAGATGAACCTGGACACATCCCCAATCCATTTTGCGAATCTTAAACAACGCGAAGCTACTGACAAATTGGATTTCGGGAATATTTTACTGTATATATATATATATATATATATATATATATATATATATATATATATATATATATATATATATATATATATATATATATATATATGCAATAAAATATATAAATATAATATTATTTTATTATATATATATATTAAATAATTATGTAGTTATGTTCTATTTTCTTGATAACATAAAAATTTATTCTTAAATATTTTTAAGATCGCATTTGATCTATGCTGTTGTGTTACTGTTTCATTAATTTCATTGCATACCACCACTAACAAATTCTACTGTCTTAGTCAGTAAGTTTAAGTTGAATCATGACCATTACATTTTAATTTAAACACGATTAAATAATGTGATTGATATTGACATTACTTGATAGCGTTTAAATTTTTTAAGCAACATATTATACAAACTAGAAAAAATTAAAATTACGGATTTAACATACATATTCAATGTTTGTTCTATCATCACAAGATATTCTTTGGTCAACACAATATCAAAAATGAAACATTTTTGTCATAAAAATGACAATTTCTTCTTACGTGACACATAATATAATAGAATTATACATAAATAAATATAATTTCCTCCAAGGACCATATTGAATTGACAGTTTGACTTAAAATTGCAGTACCTTTTAAATAATAATAATAATAATAATAAATAATGATATAATTTCAAGCACTATGCAGAAATAAAATTTGTGTGTTTTATAGAAATAACAACTTGGTAAATAAATTGAATCACGATTTAGAGTGAAATTCAGCTGTACGTCTAACTTGAAAATCATACCAAGTGTTTATTTTCAAGTGAAAAATGTTTGGAAGCTTATAATTAATTTAACATGTTGTTGTTGTTTCCAATCCCTCAGAGATCTAGCTAGATCAAATCCATGACACCGTGAACCATAGCGAAGTCCAGCACCAGTAGTGGATTTGCGCGAACATCCGCCAGGCATTTTAATTCAACATGTGAAAGATGACTTAGAACTTTTGACAAATTGAACTATCACTTTTAAGTTTAGAATAATTTTAGACAAAAATAAAAAACCCCTACACTGAAATCAAATATATATTTCTAAGGATTGAATCGTATTTAAAAATAAAAGTCTCAATCATTCACTACAATATTTAATAATTAATCAGGTTTTTCTTCACTTAAGTAATTCACAATAAAAGGATTTGCTTTTAATTTAAAATTCCTTTTACACTACAGAATTTTTTGATAATATAATACCAATATTGGAAGTTTTGTAACAAAAATGTGTTTATTTCTAGCTTCCTTAGGACATGCTTTCTTATTTGGAATTTATTTTGTTTTAACAATCTTAAGAAATCACTGCAAGAAATTCGTACTTGATTAAATTCTATTTGCATCCTTCTTTTCTTAATTATAAATTTTTTATAAATAATTAAATTTGTGAGACCACTTTTAAATTGGCTAAGCATGAATATTTATGAACTGCTGAAAAAAATTTATTTTCATGAATGTTATCATAAATTTTAAATATAATTATTATTTTTTATTACATTTTTATTTATAATATTTGTTGACAGAAAAAACAATGATTCATTTCGACACAGCTCTTGTTTATGCCTTAATACAACAAATATAATTGTAGATAACATAATATATTTATCATTGTATAACACTGTTTTCTTAAGGGCTTTATCCTTAAAACTTTACTTTTTTTGTTTATTACTAATACTTTATACTAAAACTTATGATTACAATAAAACTTTACAATCTTTGGTCTCCCAAGCACTTTTGTGAGAAAATTTAACAAACATAGAAATTTAACTGTTGTCATGTACTTACTGTCAATATATTTCCTCCGCTTACACTTACTGTTGGATAAGGCTGGATAAGGTTTTC
The DNA here is from genome assembly GCA_026290005.1 of Latrodectus geometricus. Taxonomy (NCBI): domain Eukaryota; kingdom Metazoa; phylum Arthropoda; class Arachnida; order Araneae; family Theridiidae; genus Latrodectus; species Latrodectus geometricus. Next base: position 27,692 of record JAPDSC010109703.1, read on the forward strand.
ACTGAAACTTAATGTAAGTAAGGTGAATTTAAATTATTTTGCAAATGATTATAGTCTGAAAAATCCAAATAGTTTGTTTTGTGGGACTTCTTTATTTATATCATCTTAGATCCAATGAGTGCTCGTAAGCGATTTGGTCTTGTAGAGATTTTTTTAAGTACACATATTAAGACAATTTCAAAAATTATAAAACGTAATACACATCTATGTAAATTCATACCTTTTTAAATATAAATTAATTGTATTACATTTTTTTTATTTTATTAAATATATGCATTACTTTTCATTGGTTTAGATATGTTCATATAGCAAGTATCTAATGAAGAAATACCTGTAACTTGTAAAACGTATTTGTATCTCAAATGTGCTTATTCAAATGAGCTTTAGCAAGTACTTTCTTAATTTTAGTTTTTAGAAACATCTAAGACACTTATACAAACATCAGCGCAAGATCTATTATTGCTTATAATATATTGTGCTATAATATCTCTTACGTTTATTGACTAAATTTTATTTTCAACGTAAAACTGACAAAATACCAATACGATATCATTATTCTTTACACAATAGATTTGTATAAGAATAATAAAAATATTTCATTAGTTTCAATAATTATAATTTATTTTATTACTGAAATCTTAATATCAAAAATTAGCTTAAATTTGTATTCATTAATTTAAAAGATACATCTTTCAAAATTAATAAGATTTAAAATTATGTGATTTTCATCTATTTTTATTTAATGTAGCTAATTTTTGTACTTTCAACTTTAAATAAATATATAAAACTAATTTCTTACAAATTTTTAAACATAGCATATGATTTTAAAATCATTTGAGCTGCGTAAATTTAACGAACTTATGACATCTAGATTATAAAAAGCAAACATAATTTTTCAGTTAAGTACATTTTGCGATACCAAAACTTTTAAAATTAGTCTAATAAATAAAATTATATGAAAAAAGGTGAATATTTATTGAATAATTTAAGGTTTTCTTTTTCAAATCTTAATTATTGATATGCATAATCAACTAAATAAAAATAGAAATCAAGCCACATTTTGAAGCCTTTTATTCTAGAAAAAAAGGCAGCAATCAATTAAAAGTTGATATGCTTTTACGGATTAAAAAATATTTGAATTTATTGAAATGCAACTTCGAATCATGGGAGAAAATAGTGATAAAATATCGGAAATTTTCCTCAGTTCCACATAAATTACCTCATAAAATATAAGATATTTTTAATAACTTTTCTCATTAAATCACAGAAATAAAATTTGTTTAAAGAATTAGTTATTTGATTTTGGCATAAACTTTAAATCCCTGAATAAATATAAGATATATACAATTATTTATCTTTTGAAAGGGTCGTTCTTTACATCACATGGTATGGTTTAAAAATTAATTTTAATTCAGGGTACAATAAAATGGTTTTCCATGTCAAAATTAATTTAAATTATAGTTAAATGACGGCAAATTAATTATAAATATTTTCCTCCTAATATCTTACAAAGTTTACCACTTCAATTATTTCTTTGTTTACTCTTTTATTTTAATTAATATATAAACTATGAAAAAATATAATAAATGATAAATCCATTATTAAATATTAATAAATAGATTTAATAATAGATTATAAGAATATAATAATTCCTCTATCTTTATATGAATACGCTTTTAAGCAAAATTCTTTCTTTCTTAAAGTTTAATTACACCATAAAATTATAATTATCAACAAAGAATAATGTTTACTCTTTTGATGAAATTATATTGAAATGTGTCTAAAAAGTAAAATGTTTATTACCCTAAATATAATTAAACTTTTTTCCTTTTTAGATACTTCTCTTGAAACAATAGTCTGATGCCACGATTTTTAAATATACCAAAGCCTATTTTCCGAAGGGAATCTTTAATAAGTAGTTAAATATTTTCACAAAGAGATGTCGTGTTGGCTAAAAATGGGAAATACATTCTAGTAAATAGCATACTCTTAATAAAAAATAAGAATTCCATCATAAAAATTGAAAATTTCGATTTAAAAACAATAATCAAATAGATGTTAGTTCTGAGCACAAAGTCACGAGCAGTATAATTGATTACTAAATTTTTTCTGGCTACATTGTGACCAGTGAAATTTCAGTGTAATGGTTTATACTTCATATAAAGAAGATTAATTGATCGTTTCACATAAGCGGTGCAATAAATGATTTTTGTTCAATCACATAATCTCAAAACTTAGATTTAAAATATTTTTTAAAGATCTATTGACCAAAAACCATATAAAATAGAATTATTGAACGAATTAAATAAAATCTATTAAAATATCATTAGTCTATTGAAAAAGTTGAAATAAATTATCTTTTAAATGTTCTGATTCATGTAGTGGTTGTTTTCTTGATTGAAAATGCCAAGTGCTTTTTTGATATGATTACAGCAGACGAATTATTTTCAATATGTTATATTATCGATACGTTTCTATAGAACTACCAAAAATAATTCCTACAAACAAATAATACAAGAAGTAAACATAAAAGGAATCCTAATCTGGGCTTACAATTTTATCAGTCTTTGCAGAATAAAACTTCCGAAATCATGTAAAATTATCGATGATTTGTTGAAAACCATTATTTCTTCAAGAATCATTAATAATCCAAGAAGTCACATTAACAAAATTCTCAATAAATATGTTTCCATTTAGATATTGTACCAAAATATTATGGTCCATGAGAAGATTTTTCCTTCATTTAAACGCAAAACTTCATATATTGATTGATTAAGTTCGAAACGATTATGCATCTTATTATCATTGTTATCATTATCATCTTATTATCATTATCATTATTTTGCATCTTATTTCAGGAATCTGACTGGTCAACATTTTTCACGGAAAATTGTAAACATGAACAATATGGTTTATCAATCTAAAACTACTCTGTAAAAGTGGTGAATTCACTATTAGTCATTATCTTGTTTTCGATACTACATTTCCCATAATTAGATCATTTTAATATTATTATATGATAACAAATGTTTATATACCCTCAATTATACTTTATGCTTTTTTTTATTATTTTTCCAAATTGAAAGACCGATTTTTCTGTCCTATGAAATCTCTTTAGCTAGATTGAAAAGTTTTAGCCAACACGTATATAGCGAATTGGTTTCTTTAGAGTTCCTTGTTTCAAACGATAGCATACGTTTTATTTTCATTGAACATTTTAACATAATAATATAATTGTGTTAAAGAACCATCATTTTAAAATAAGAAAATTTTGTGGTGAAAATGTTTTACTTCTATCTCTTTTACAAAAAAACATCTAGTTTCTTTATGTACTCTTATTTAATATTTCTTTTATTTTTCTGCTATCATTAAATATTGCAAATTTTATATCCAAGTAAATGTTTTTGTGTTTTATATCTTATAAATTAGGAAAATAATAATTTCCTGTTGAGCAATAAGATTGTAAGTCTTAAATGGAAAACATGTTGACATTATTATTAAAATTTCAGAAGTAATTATTGGATTTTTTATATTATATGTAATATTTAAAGCAATCGTAGAAAGAATTTATTCTATTTTTAAATAGAAAACTAACATTCAAAAGTTTTCAAATTTTGTAACTCTGTCAAATATTTATAAATTATACTGTATATTCATCAAATTAAATTTTAAAAGTAATATATGCTTCCATATTTAGCACTGATACAAATTAAATTTTATTTCTGCTACCATTAAAGAAATAACGTAATGAATTTATGACATATGCAAATATCTTTTCTCAATTTAGGAATTAATATATTCCATCTAACCTCATAGGATTTCTATATATTATTGTATTCTTATTAATAATTAAACAAAAAAAATAAATTATGCATTGCATTAAGTGATGTGGAGAAAACTATACCTTTCACCAGATTAGATTTGTGATTTATAGTTTCTTTACTAAGAAGCTTTTGGCAACATGATGGAAGTTCAATTTTAAGTAAAAATAAAATAAGATTGCTCTACGTTAAGTTTATAATGTGTATGCTGCAAGTAATTAATTATCAGATCTTATACGTTTATATACAGCATCATGCAATAACGGCCGTATTCACCAAACACGGGTTAACTCGAGTGTAGCCTAACTCGGATATAACTCAACTCTAGTATGACTCACCGATTCTTATTCAAGAAGCGGGCAAATCCCCGTGTAAAACAACTTTGGAGTTAACCGAACACGACATGAAAGGCAGCTTCTGATTAGCTAGCAAAAAATGTAAAGAAAGATTCGTAGCGAGCTGGAAAGTGTTTCGTCAAGATGGACAAAAGATTAAATTTTACACCGTTAGAAATTGCAACACTAATGATTAAAAAGTTTCAAAATCATTTTGCTTACTTTCATACACACATCTCGCTCTTTTTTCCATTAATTCAAGATTTTGCAAATCTAGAACATCAACAAACAACAAACATATCGCATAGAACGTCAACAAACATATCGCTTAAGTCCGCCATTGTTTGCTGACTCGGCGCTAACACTCTGAAATAGTAGGGTTATTCTAGGGATACACATAGGCGAGTTAATCACAGTTTTTGTAGTGGTAAATAATGACTTAACTCGCCCTTTACCCTGAAACCTCGTTTAACTCTGGTTGGCGAATACGGCCATAAGTGATGTGCCTGCATGTATTCATATTAATGTTGTTAATTCACAATATTGTAAGTAAATCTTAATTCAGAAAGTACTGAAATTGCCATTTAAATAAAAGCATTTAGTTTGAGTTCAAGATATTGTTGCATTCACTATAAGTTATTAACAAAAACAATTAGTATTTTTAAAAAATAAAATTTAATTTTTTAATAACTTCATTTAAAATTAGAACTTGTTTTAATCACACACTTTAAATATTTCATACAATTAGGTTAAACTTAAACAAAATAAATCAAACAATTCTTAAAAGTGGGTTCAAAAAGAATTTTTAAGAATATTAGTAAATATTTTTTACAGTAAAATATATTAAATTCCTCACATAACTTTAATATGCTAAATCTCAATCTATTTTTATTCATAAACGAAGATAAATTTACTTTTGAAGCAAATACAGATAAATGGATTATTTATATAATTACAAATTTAATACATAATACAAGTAAAATCATGTAGTATTAAATTAAAACATTATGTTAGACTATTGTTGTAACGTTAAGAAAAAAATGCATTAATTAAAGGAAAAGAATCACAAATACAAATTAAAATAAACCCTAATATAATCACAATATTAAACTCAAATAAAGTTTAATAATAAGCAATAAATTAAAATAAAATATTATAATAAATTAAAATAAATAAAAGTTAAACTTAAAATTTCGAACTTTTTTATAAAATGTGAACATTTCTTCTTTACGTATCTTATACAAATGTTAATTTAGATTGTAATTTGGAATCCAATTTAATTGTAGAGCTCTATTGAAATTTTCTTGAATATGCTCCATTCATCCAAGATACAATAATTATAACGGTAAAGCTGTACTCAAATTCACCATATCCTGTTTCCTTATCATTATAAATCATATGGATCACATATAAATTAAAATAAAGTTTAATAATATAATAGTTTGAAATATTGTTGTTTTCTTATGAAATGCATATATTTCTTCATTACGTATCTTAAGTGTTTATCAAAATTATAGTTTTGAATATAATTTAATTTTAGATATATATTGCATTTGCATTATATGTATTTTATCCATAGCCCAATAATTGAAACAGTAAAGATGTACTTGAATCCATCATGTGCTGTTTCCTTATCATTAAATAGGTATCCTCATAGTTACATCAGAGTTATCAATTACTAATATATCACAAGCATTAATCAAAA
>JAPDSC010109703.1:41732-52346 GCA_026290005.1 Latrodectus geometricus
TGTGTGTGTGTGTGTGTGTGTGTGTGTGTGTGTGTGTGTGTGTGTATTAGAGCAAGATTATATTTGATTAATCACACACCCATTCAATTATTTTACATAAAGGTGATATTTATATTATTGCATGAACCATTTCATCATCAGACCACAAAGGAACCAGAACTCTAATTTATAATTTATAAGTATTCTTAAAATATTTCTTATATACTTTCAGCTCATTTCTATTCAAAAAATTAACCATTCACTCATTCACACAAAATTGCAATCATACAAATGCTTTAAACATTACTTACTTTATTAAACATATATTTATTTCCTCCTGGAAAATATTATTTTAAAGACAAACAAGATTAATAAATTAAAAATAATGAAAAATATAAGACGTATGACTTGTGAAACAATTACAAATAAAGAATATTTATGTTTTAATTTAAAAATATATATTTATATATAGAAACATATAACTTTCGATTACTTTAACTTGTTGGTTTATAAACCGGAAATTTTATTATAATATGCTATAGAAAGAAAAAATACTCAAAATAATATAATTAGCATAAAAAAATAACAAATATGCAAAGAACAGTTAATCGGCTTCCATTTAAATATATAATTCAAAAGATATGCATATAAAAATTTGTATTACTGAAATTTGGTATAATTTACCAGAAATTTATTGGTGCTAATGAATTGAAATTAGTCTTCTTAAAATTTAGTATGATACAGGATTTAAAAATGTAATTTTAAAGCACGCAGTAAAATCTGATAAAAGGACATTACTCCAAAATATTTAAATTTACCAGTAATCTTCAAAGCAATGCAAACTCGATGATAATATTTTCCAGAAGCTTGTGTTGGATGAAGTGCACCTGTTTCAATAATTTCAATAGATAATACGTTATCTCAAGTTAAAGACTTTAGCATATATTACAGAAACATCCTGAATAACAGCAGTACTTAACGGTAATTGGAAAACTTTGAACAAAATGAAAGAGAAGTGGCACTCTTTCCCGCAGTTTTATCCTTCTTCGTCGGCATTACCTTTTTCTTTCAAAAGTATGTGGAGCATTAATGTAATTAATTAAGATCATTCTGCATGCAAGTTATACTAATGACTTTCTTAGCTTATTTGATACAAATAATGTTAAGTATAATTAAATTATTAAAAATATTCACAGTTTATTGAATGTTTCTTAATATAAGTTGAATCATTAATATTAGAAGTATGTATGTGTAAGTTTTATTTTTACCGTTTAATTAAGGTTTGAGTCAAATAATAATTCTACTTGTATCAATTAAAATATGCGGTTATACAATTTTAATTTTCAGCTAAAAGTAAGAAATATGTGAGTATTCTTTCTTAAGAGGCTCTTAATAGAGACATTCTTTAATTGCAGGAAACAGATGTTTGCCAATTATGATTGTTACTATTTACAAAAGCTTATTGTTCAATTATTTCTTATTATTCATGTAATTGTTTAGTTTATTTTGTTCATCCACTCATGAAATTTTATAATGAATTAAAAATTTCCATTTAAATTAATTCGAAATCGACTCTTATTACACTTAATAAATTCTTCATAAAATAATCAATTTCCATGTATTTAAATTAATAAAAATGAATAAAACAATAAATCTAACAAAAGTTTAGTGAAATTGAAATCAATAACTATGACACGCTTTCACAAAATGATTTTTCAATTGCTCAAAATAAGGGATCATTGTCTTTCAGTAAATAAAATATTTTGCAAATAAGTTAAATTTATTTTGATACATTTAATTTGATAGCATTTGGTGCAAATTGCCATTGATAATTTTTTACAATGTAATATAAATGCCTATAACTAATTTTAACTAAAAATACAAAAATCTGTAAATATAATATCTAACTGTTACATGAGCTGAACATCTCTGTTAAAAAAGATCTAATTCTTTTAAAACACAATGAATACATTTAAATTGACTTTGGTTTATTTAGCACAAATGATAACTGAATAAAGGAGACTAAGTTGAAAATGTAGAAAAAAACCCTTCATATTTAATTTTAACAATGTTATTATATTCAAATGGCTTTTAAAGATACAGAATTTATCATAATCTAAAAAGTATTTATTTCTGGAAATGAATGGCAAATTTTAATCTATCGTACTTTATACTCATAAATCTACATTAATTCCCTATCCTATAATAGATTTAATGATAGCACAAAATCTAAATACTAATAAAGCAGTAATTATTCGGAGCTTCATAATCTTACTAATGAGTTAGAGATAGTTTCATTATCAAAGTAAAATATCTAAATCTTCACCTTGGATGGTGACCTCTTCGCCAAATAATCTCCTGAGAAAAGGGAAATAAAACAGAGACTAATTAACTTGGACCTTATATCCAAATAACATTATTTAATTATGAATAAAATTGCTCTTTATGCGACCGATTGTCGAACTGACTTAAAATTCTTTTAATCCAGTATTAAAATTCTTTATTATAATCTAATACTACAAAGCTGTGCATTAATCATTTTGTCAAAACTTCCTGAAATAACTTTAAAGACATATGAAGTTTAATAAGTTAATTGGAAGTGTTATCTTGTTCAGTAATTGCATTATCGATAAAGGATTTTACTTTAACAATGATTTTACGAAAACAATTACATAGCTTGAAATGTATAGATTATATTTTGAGAGATAGTTAATTTAAAAAATATTGCTTTGAAATTTATTATTTTTATGATATATTTTTCACCTATCAGCAAAAATTTATATTGTGATGTTAGATTAAAATGTCATTTATAATTTTACTGACCTTACATACAATTGTAATTGTTTCTCGTAACATTATTTGAAAAATATAAGTAATTACTTTAATTGCTCTATTTTATAAACTTAATCTAGTAATTCGACAATAAAACAAAAAGGTATTAATTTCTTAATACAAATAATGTATATAAAATTCTCATACAGTAATTATTGCAGGATTTTTGGTGAAAGAAACTTCTAGAGATTCCACTCTTACTCTATTATTTTCTTCCATATGTAATTCTTATTATATTGATATTTATGAATCTATTATATCTTATTATATTTTATTTCATTTTATTTATAATAAGATATAATAGATTCTTAAATATTATATTATATTTATGAATCTATTACATCTTATTATATGAATTTAACTCATTTTTTTTCTCAAAAAGTTAAGAACAAAAAAGGTGAATAAAAATTAAGATATGTTTACATTTTGATCATTGAAGGAAATATTACTGTATTACTATTTTTAAGGAAATTTAAAAAGGATTTTCAGCTAAAAATCTGTTTTTCAAAAAAATTCAAGATAATTTTTGCTTAAAAATAAAATTTTAATTGATACATTAACAAAACTGAAATAGTTTCATAAAAAATTTATCAGTTTTTAAATTATATTCTTTGTCATAAATATATCTTAACTATGTATAATGCCGCCCAACCTGACTACTGGTTAGATGAGGAGGCTGACTGCAGATGACGATGTCCTGGGTTCGAATCTCACTTCAGGCATGGATGTACCTTCTCTCTCTCCTGCCTTTGTCTTTTCCTTTTATGACTGAGCTGTGAATGGCTGCCTACCCTATAAACGGGTATCTATGACATGTGTGTACTGAAAAAATCGGACTCCACTAGCTCTCTGGCACAAGACAAAAGTTAAACCCTGTATAATATCTGATAAAATTCAAATAAAAATATTTGATGGCATAAATTAAGAAAAACGCATGCAGATACATTTGTATCACAATTTCTTTATAACAAATAACTAATTTTATACAGCTTTAATCATCTCTAATCCATAGAATTTCAAAAATGTTATTTTATTAAATTCTTGATGATCAAAACAAAGAAAGATGAATAGTTATTTAATTTTAATTTCTTGTGGGTAAATACACTTTTATTTAGAATTACTTAATAATCCAAATATGTAACACATCATATAATCATAATTACTTTTATTCAGTAAATAAGAATTTGACGAAATTTTTTTTCACTTTTTCAAAATAAATGTTAAAATAACAGATGTAAAATCTTTTTTAGACAAAGTATTCATAATTTAAAAGTAAAAATTAAATAAAATTAAACAATCTAAACTAATAAACTATTTAAGTTATGTAAATTAGACTATTAAAAACAATCTAATATGAATGTAATTAAAATTAGGACATTTAATTTTTCGAAACTTATTTTTAAACAATAAGTTCATAAATGATTTTAAAAAGCAAGTAAAAATGAATTTAAAAGTAAAAAGTTTAAAGAGGACTGAATATTTTAATACTGTTGAAACTTGATCTTACATTGACTCAATTAATTTTAAAACGAATCGAATGAAAAAAGAGGCTTTTAGAATCATTTACAGATTTTATTGATTATAACAAACTTGATTACAAATAGATTCCGAAAAAAAATTTATGTATTAAAAATAACTAGATCATATTTTTTCGATTAAAAAAGAAGGACTTGTTCTATTTGAGCAGAGAGAAATACCAATTCTGCTCTGTTTATGGAAATCTTTCGAAGTAAGTTAAAGTTATAAAATGCACTAAACTAGTCCAATTTTTCCATGGCATCAAATAATGGTTATTTAAACTAGATAGTATGCACAAATTATACTAGCAATTATATTTTTAGGAATCACATCAAAATTATTTGGTTTGCAAAATATTATTGGATTAAAAAAATTTTTTTCAATTAATTGACTAAAATTATTTTTCATTAAAAATTTATTTCGTATGAATGACAAAAGAAATAAAATAACAGTTATTATTAAACTAAATTAAATAAATAACATCAGTTCAATTTCAATTTAGCACTTAAATAATAAATTTATTTTCTCTTAGGATGTTATGAATAAAATTTTAATAAATGATGAAATTCTGTAATCATAATTTATTAACTTAATACCAGGCCTCTGCTAAGCACATCTTGGAATGTTTGGGCTTTATTTGGGAAGAAGTTCATTCTTTTTCTCTTCTTGTCTTCGACTTTTTAACGGTCAGTATATTTATAAAACTGGCCTGACATAGTCGGAGTGGGTTGAAGATAAGGTATAACACATAATAACTTATTAAGTATCCTCTAACTTAAATGTAATTATTAGTTACCGAACCGCTCGGACTGCAAACTAATTGAACTACGAACACTTCCACGAATGATTTTTGTATTCGAACATTTACTTGGATAACGAACTAAAACCAATTGTAACATACACTTCTTGGACATCGGAGCATAATATACAGGATTAAAAACTCAATGGACCAAAAATTTTTTTTATCCCCTGAATTATGTTGCATGTTTATTAAACTACAAAGTTCTATATTGGAAAACAATTTTCTTACAATAAAATATTTATACCCATAGTAGGCTATCAGTTTCAGTTTTGATTTCATTCAAAACCAAAACTAAATTTATTTTTAGCACACCCTCCTCTCATTTAAGTGTTTTTTAATGTAGCATAAGCAAAAAATGAAAAGGACTAAGTACTATGCAAGACTAAATACAATGTAAGCATTATTTTTTAATAACCTTAATAATAAATTATACTTATATTTTTAATTAAATTTTAAGCCACTAGAACTAATTAATCGATTTCACAAAAACATTTATGCTAAATATATCATCGATTCATGAAAAATTTCGATAGTGAACATAGTCTAGATTATGTTCCTTAACCAATCAATCACCTACTTTAATTTAAAAGTAGTCTTCATTAAAAAGATAAATATAAATTTTAAAATATGTTTTTTGAGATTTTTTGAATTATCTGAAAATATAACACAGTAAGCAGAAATGTTGTAAAATTGATTAGATATTTCAATAAATACACCCTTGTTTAGATATATAAAGATTATTGTTATGTTCAAGAATACGTAAATAATATATTTAGTTAAACTAGATGTATACAGAACTATTCCCTGTAATCATTACGTAATTTATTTAAAATTGAAAGCTAACCAATATATTATCATGGCATGATATATGTTTGTGTATGTATCCATGCATAAAAAAACAATAAACTTTCATTTTAAAATGAATTTTAAACACAATTTATTTTCATTTTTGAAATCAGGTTCTAAATTCATAAAGATAAATAACTCTAAAAGAATCAAATCATACAGAAAATTGCCTTATCACGGAAATTGTAGTTTTATTGATGATAAAAATAGATATTTATTTTGCACACATATTTTTACTCGCTTGAATGCTGTTAATAGGTAAACGAAAACGGCCTGCACTGAAAAATCAATTGATTATTTTAATAAGCTTATATATTTCAATCACAAAAGAAGTAGCTTATTTAAAAAACCTAAATTCGAAATAAGATTTTTAAATTAAAAAAAATAAAGATTTCTTTAAATAAATACTTTTGAAATTTATATATAAGCAATTATTTTTGATATATATAAGCAAAAGTAGTCAAAATACTTTTAATTAAATATAAATTATGTGAAAAAATAAATTTTCATATTAAAATTTTGAAAATGAAAATATTTTTGTAATTCATGTACTTTTCTATGGTTGCATATAAATTGTTTTTGCATGGAAAAATAAAAATTATTTACTACTTTAAGTATTTAAATGTGATTTTTAAGTATGCTTATAAATTTTAAATATTTTACCGAAATTATTTATAAAAGAACTTTAAAAATACAATGATTATGTATATTATATAATTTTAATATGATAATGCAAAGCTTTATTTTGCTTTATGTGTAAAATTTCAATTTGAATTTTCTTTCAGAAATTAGAAATAAATAGTTCCAAAGTAGGATTTAACAAAAATGCTAGGCCATTAATTTTTTTTACTTTGAATTAAGTAATTTTATAATCATATTTAGCAAAATAAGTCATAAGTAAGTTTAACTGAGTGATTATAATTATTTTTCTTTAATGTTCTTAATCTGCAAACTGAAATGTGTATATCCTAATCAAAGTGAATGATGAAAAGTATGAGTTTTCTTCTTAGAAATAAAATATTTCAAATAGGATTAAGTGTTTGAAAATTACTGTTATAAGATATACGTATTTACATTGTATTGTATACCATGAAACATTTTTTTAGCCAATTCTCACAACGAAAAATATACAATTTTATTTCACTGAGTATAGTAACAGGAAGAATTAATTACTATTATATTTTTATTATATTTTTTATTCTTTATATTATTTCTCTCGAATGTAACTAGATATAATATTATAAAAATGTTATAATGAACATGTCTATTATTACTATCTGAATCAATCGTGAATAAAACTTCTTATAGCATCAAACGTTTCTCTCGTATTTTTATTCCAAAAGGAAAAAGAAGTTATTGAAAAAGAGTTTTAAATATTATAAATACAAGTAAACATGTTTTTATAAGCAGATTTTCTTATTTCTTTTTAACAATGTCTTTAACGTTTTACTACAAACGACTTTTAAATATTTTATTTATTAAACAAAAGTTAATGAGCTTGAAATAATTTTGAAACCTTTTCTATTCAATTATTTGCTGATTTTGAATTTATAAAAATGAATATAATGAGAATAAAAAATATATATAATATGGAAGATTCATGACTAGTTTTTAATATCAAATAAAAAGCTTACCTTTAATTTTCTTACATAGTAAATTATTTATTTCAATATAAATCACGGTTAATTTTATATTTTCTTCTTATTTAACAAGGGAATTTTCTTCAAATGAATCACGCAAATTATTTTTCATTAATTAAAATAACTGTGCTCCATTTGTACTGGCTCAGTATTCAATTTTTCTTGCATCAGTATCCATACTAATAAACAAACTATTGATTATTTGATTTAGTTTTTTAAATTATCATAAAATTAAGTGTTACAGTGTAAAACATCAGCAGAGTTTCTTGTGAATGAAATAATAATTATCTTTTTTTGCATTTACTTCAAACGAAAAAAATGAAATTAAAGATAATAATAAATCAAATTAGTTTTCTCGTCCATAAAATTTTCTCTACAAGAAAGAATAGAGATTCCATAGTTAAAAAAAGATAATGATATTATTTTATTGTTTTATTGATAATGATATTATTTTATTCTTTCATTTTATTGTATTGCTAAGATAGCATAGAAAAGTGTCTGGAGAGTGAGAACAAGAGCTGCTTACGTGAAAATCTATAATCCAGGACCTAATAAAATATATGACAATAGATGAAAAAACCTAATAAATAAAAAGTTGTATGAAGAAGGAAAAATGAAGTATATTTTTTATTTCTTATAATGGAACAATATTTTGAATACAAGAAATGTAATAAAAAGGTAGGAACAGATGAAATTATATTAGGTCCCTAGGAATTAATTAACATAAGGCACAGTTTTTAAACAGCTTTTAGATAAACACCTAATTTTATATTGTATAAAATTTCCTATATCCAGAAATAAATATACCTGAATTAACTTTCATAGAGAGTAAATCTATAGAGTTGCAATAAATTCCCTAGCTTTTAAATTCTCTAGGTAAATATTTTTAGCCCGAAATTTAATATTATATAATAAACGAAAGAAAATAAATGCAAAATATTATTCAAGCATTAAAAATATAAGTGGACTGATTTATAAAGTTTGAATAACGTTTCTTAAATGAATTTTTCAAATCTGCTTTTATATAAGATTTAATATTACAGGAAGAAGTCAAGCAATTTCATATGAACCGAATTTATTATAATCTTCTGAATTTCAAACTAGTTTCATTAAAGTTTCATATGCAACTAAGAACTTAAATAATCTGCTGAAATGCATAACAAGAAAAACGAAGTATATTTTTTATTTCTTTTAATGGAACAATATTTTGAATTCAAAAGCAATGAAAAGGGAGGAACAGATGAAACGAGAGATTAAGTTCCTAGCTAAATTGGTCTAGTCAACATTAAGCACGATTTTAAGCAACTTTTAGGTAAACACCTAATTTTGTATTGTATAAGTTTTCCTATCGCTCGAAATAAATATGTTTGAATTAACTTTTGTGGAGAGTAAATCTATAGAGTTGCAATAAATTCTCCAGCTTTGGAATAATCTAACATTGAATCTAAAATGAGGAATCATAATCGAAAGTTATCTATTTTTCTTTCCAGGTAGATGTGAATAACGTTTATTTATTCTTGCTCTTCTCTAGCAGAAAATATTGCGCATAATTTCGAATTCTAAGAGTTTTAGTGTGATTGAGACATATATTTACCTTAATAATTATTATACGTTTAAGGAAAACCTATTTGAAATTCTAATTAGTCTTTAAATGTTAAAACAATAAAATGAATCATTAATTTGGTTTTGAAGAGATTATTTAATTTTTAATTCAATATATCATAGAATCTGGGTACTTTTAATTATTAATATTTACATTAATATTATCCTATAACATTAAAATTATTTGAAATACACTTGTAGTAATAAAAGATTTTTAATCAAATATAACTTGTTTATAAAATTTAATGCAAAACTTGCTTTAAACGTCGTTATAAAAACAATAATAAATTTAAATAAGCTTGAAACATCTCTATTATACGACACGGATATTTCACTTCGACAAGAATAATCAATATAATTTGTTTCCTTATTTTATACTATGTGATATAACCATTTATTTTTTCTTACTTTAAAGTTCTTTTTAATAAATATTCATAAGTAAGATTTAAATAAAAAAACAGCTTAAAATAATATATAATAAAATTTTATATGTAATATGTTATAAACATAAAATTATAAAATCCTCAATTCAGTTTTAGGTAATTTATAAACATTTTTAAATTTTAATAAAGATAATCGCAAATCATAACAAAATTCCATTTGAATGATACAGAATTCATTCATTCTATATAATATTACATTTAATTAAAAACCTAACTAAGTTTTTGTTCTAAATATTCGTGTATATATACACTTTCATAACCTGAATTTAAAATTTTTCAAATAAATATGGTCTTTAAACTATTTTTTAGTTGCAAGCAGTTAATTTAAACATAACAAATAAACATTTAAAATTTTATTAAAATATTAATAACAGTATATCTTTATTTAATTAGGAATTACATCTACCTTTTCTTTTCGACAAAAACACAAAAATAAATCTTTTCTAGAAAGAATTTCCAATTACATAAAATCTTCAAATAATGATTTTCTTATTCTTACAGAATAAATACTTCTAACAAGATACTAAATTAAATCATTTATTCACATTCGTTCATTCAGTCGCGAGCAGCCTGTCCACATTATCCCGTTGAGTTGGCTGATTCTTAAGACATGTTCATTTAAAGAGCTAGCTATATTCACCGTTGTCTTTGAAATATTAATTCTGAAATCGTGGAGTTTGGAGAGAGATAAGAAAACTTCAACGGTCCTGAATTCTTAGTAAGGTAATTCCAACCAAAATTGTAGCTACATGTGTAACAACACGACATTTAACTTTTCACGGGAACTTTCGTTTTATGAAACAAATGTAATTAATCTATCATTTCCGGAAACATCTCTTTTACTATAATTCTTTTACTATAATTCATTTATATTATATAAGGATATGTATACAAGTATGTAACAGACAAGCATACATGTACATGTATGTATGCATATATATATATATATACA
>JAPDSC010109707.1:5550-19425 GCA_026290005.1 Latrodectus geometricus
CTTTAACTCATTGTTAATATTTTTGTTACATAATATATTGTTGGGAAACAAAATAGGTTTAAAGAATAAATTAAGCAATGTCTTATGTAACTATCTGATTATTCCTATGTAAATTCCTTCTTTATTGTATAAATTTAATAATTATTTTCTTAGCACAAATAAATATTTCAAATTTCATTTTTTCTTAAATTTAAATTATTTTACTCTTAAAATTATTATAATATTTTCATTTATTATTATGCTTCATTACTTATATTCATTTTATAATATGTATATTCATTTTATAATATGTATGTAGTTTAATTAATATTTAACGACATTAATGGAATCCGAATAACTAATAACATAAGAAATATTTCATTTGTTCTCGAAGATATATTATATAATAATATCATGATTTCTTTAATTGATAATGTAATTAAATTACAAAAATGTTCAATGAGAAATATTTCATAAAAATACTTTAAAGATGTAAGTCGTGAATTTATTAATGGATTTAGGGCTAAAATTTCTTATTTTATGTTTGGAACTTTAAAAAAATATGGATATTAGATTGAAATATTTGCTGAAAAATTATATTAAATCATTACTTTTATAAAAAATATCCAAAACCTAAAATTAGTAAAAAACTTTAATTGTTAATAAAAAAAAGGAAGAAATATATTAATTTTACCCTAATATGAGTAAAATATTGGAATATCAGATTAGAATGCAAATTGCTTACAGGAATATTAATGAATATTAATGAGTTAGAATTTGTTAAAATAGTTATAGAGCAATCATAATTTTATGTTAGTATCTAAGTTGTAGAAAAGACGATTCAACGTATTTCTGAGTCATATAGAAGCATTGTTACCATGACCATAACTACTATTTATCTACTGAAGAAAACTTTTGGAGTAATCAGTTTGATGGTTTTATAGGAACACCAAATAATTATTCCTTTTTGAGATGCAAGCTGGAACTACTGCAATGAAACTGTATTTAATATTTTAATTAAAATTAAAACATGTATGAAGACTACATAAACGTATTATATATTAGTTAGTAGATTAGCAGGTATTAAATTTTTTTTATCAAATGTCATGCACTCTTATAAAAAATAAATAATGAAATAAAATACTAAGAAATATATCATTTCCCAAAAATGATAAGACTTTTTACTGCAATGCAAAGAAAACAAGAATTCTTTTAAGCAATTTTACAGTAGCATCATCACATACAAAATGAATGTAACTAACATATTTAAATGTAAAAAATATTTAAATGACTGCTGTCTGGAATTCATAAAATACAAAGTGAAAGATAATCAGCAATAATGATGTAAAACATAAACATACTGTAAAGATTATTTTAATTCTAAATACAATAAAAAATGTCAACAAAAATTATAGCGTTCTAATGAATTATACTTCTGGGATTTTTATATCTGCATATCATTCTATCATACCATTTCATATGCTTAAAATAGAATCCTTTTGAATTTATCCCTTGGGATTTGAATGGTTGGTGAAGTTTATCAATATAATTAAAATTAAGCAATGTAATTACACAGTTAAAAAGTTCTGGTCGGTAATTTTAAAAAAGGAACAACTTTGATTTACTCCCAAAAATTAAGCGCCAAATCTGGCACTCCTTACGGACTTTTTAGGGTTGCTGTTTCTTAGTTTGGTGTTGCCAATTTAGGTTTTTTCAGCTTTTAGGTGTTTGCTGTTGTCAAATTTAGTATTTTCCCGTATTTTGTACCATTTTTTTAGTTTTTTATTTAAAGATTTTTTTGTTATTAATTATTTGTATTTAGCGAGAATCCATCTTGGCGAGAAAAAAAGTCTCCAAATTTCTGATTTCGGGGGGGGGGTAAATATCAAAGTAGTTCCTTAAAAAATAAAAATAAAAGTTGCCAAGTGTAAGGCAATGGTCTTTGTAGTCAAATGTTCGTAGTTCAATATTTCCATTTGATAAAATTCAGAGTTTTTTTTTTGCAAGTTCTGATAGCTTACTTTGTTTTGGTAATTACTTGGTTTACTTACTCTGAATCTCATGAACATAGTTTACTATATATGAAAATTCTACTTTCTAGTTACTTCAAAATATGTATCTTAGAATCGTTTACAATGAATTTAAGTTGTTAGACTATTCTTTTTTTAATGACAAAGTAACTTAGAGAATAATTTTGTCATAAAAAAATTTCGGAAGACTTGTATCACGATCTTATCGCTATTGAAAATAAGAAAATTTCTAATTTAACTTCCATACCTCAGAAGGCCCAAGAAGGTGTTTGAAGGGAAAACTTTATTCTTGAAAAGTTATTAAAGAATGGTAAATTTAATGTATGGAACAAAATATTTAGAACAACTTAATATTTGATAACTTATAACCAATTAAAAAATGTTTCTATATATAGAAATGAAATTTAATATATTCCTTTAAAAATGAAATTAAATTTTAGATTTTCTATCTTAATTAAATATATTTTTAAGTACAATGTTTCATTTATTTACAACAATAATTTAACAGTTGGGCCAAGAAAAATTTACAATTATGAATTATAACATAAGCTATACATTTTATATTTAAAATTTATTTCATATTTGTCAAAGAAATTATTATTTAAATTTATAATTAAAATTAAAATTTATTATTTTTAAATTAAAATTTGAAAATAAAATTTATTATTTTTAAAATTTGTTATTTAATTTACATTTATATGAATTTATTTATTTTGTCAAATGAAGGTTTTAGGAAAAAAATTCTGAGATATAATGATGTTTTATAAACAAATGTTAACTTCGAAAACTATTGCAAAATAAACTTATAGAACTTTTTCTCAAATTATATAAAAAAAAAACTAATTTAAACCAAGTTGTTAGAATCTATATACCAGTTCAGAAACATAACAAATAATACTAAAATTAAATAGTTTGCTTACTGGTATTTTTATTATATATTTTTTAATATATATTTGTATATAATTCTTTATCCAACTCTGATTTTTCAAGAATTGGCAACATTTAGATCTTACAAGTAAGAAATCAGTCGTACAATTACTAATTTTCAAGGAAAAAGCCAATAAATTTCACAGAAGAATTTTCTGAAGAAGATATTCAGTCAAATATATAATATGGTCTTTTTTATAGTTGTTATAATCTGTTTCTTATGGAATGACAACCAGAGAATGTGTTTTAAAAATAAATAGAATTTTGGGAAAGAAACAAATTAAAAATAGAAGTAATTTTTTAATTTGAACAATACAATGTTGATAATAAAGCAACGTGTTAAACATGAGGAAACAAACTATAGCTTTTATTAAGTAGTTAATGTAACTCAAAATCTTATTTTGTAAAAAGCTTCTTTTGTCAATATTTTTTCAATGATGATAGTGTGTGAATGAAATACAATGTAAGCAATACAATAAAACAAATGTGTCTTTTTTTTTAAACGAAACATGTTTTATTAAAACTGGCTTATAGTACGTTATCGGTAGAACTGATACATAATGGCAGATAAGATATTTATTGTCTTATGAATTGTAATATTACTAGTTGGTAATTAGATGTTTCCGAATCAATTTATCAGCTATAGAATTAGTAATTGAAATAAATTTATTGAAATAACTGATAGTTCTTCAGCAAATCACATATGACATTTGATGAAGTGTTTCGTAAGTATAACAATTTGGCAATTTACGGTAGTACCAACTATAATTGTAAGTTGAAAAAACAATTCTTCAGAATTTAATAAGACTTGTGAAAATTATTTGGACAAAAATGAAAAAAATATATTTTAATAAGAAAATTTTAAAACTTTTTTTTTTGTAGCAGATTTATTTTTATGAGTTCAATTTATCTCAGAAGAATTGTCCAGATAAAAGTCAAATGGTTCATTAGATTGATGTACTAGTAAATGTGATCGATCACCAAGAAATTTCAATGCATTAATGTTAATAGTAGTTTAAGTTATTCTTTATTATTTGAATTCGTATATACGCTAACTTAATTGTCTTGAAAATGTACAATAGAACGAAATGTGTCTTAAAAAATTTCAAGATTCTTTTTGAAAACAGACAAATAATAACACCAATATATTATGGCAAAAGAAGTGAAGGTAATAGGAAATAAATATCTACTGTAAAAATCGGGATTTGTACAAGTATTTTTCATAGAATTTGCCATTGTTGTCTTTTTAGATGCTTTAAAAAGTTTCATACAAAAACAGCAGCTATCAGGAGAATCGATATCGCTTTCTGACTGCCAGGATTTTCTTTTCCTTTCTTGTATCTTCAAATTTGAATTTTCCATTTTTACATAAGGGATCTATATTAATAAAAAAATTTCCTTAAAATCAAGTTATTAATTAAAATCTTGAATAAAAATATGAATAAAATTGATCAATAAATATCAACAAAATTTACATAGTTAAAAAAGAAATAAAAAATTTAAAAATTATCATCAAATAATCACTCAAAACATTTAATGTTGTTGTAATAAATTTTTAGTTTTTAAAATCTATGATACTCATTTAGAAGGAACTTTTGGTACTTTTCCTTTTCACCAATGACGGTGGTAATATCGCCAAATAGCACTAACAACCAAAACAAAACATCACCAATTTCAGCTTTTATCGTCAATGTTTTTAACTTTTTATAATTTACAGTCATTTTAAATATATTGGAAAAGAATTTATGCCTTTAAAAGAAATTTCTTCAACTAACATTTACTATTTTTTTAGCTTTTTTCCCCGAGTTGTCACCAAAAGCGTCAATACGTCGAGATTTGCACAGGTGGAATTGAATAGCACCGAACTTTTTAAGTCTATGATACATTGTTGGAAAGAGTCCACGTAGTAAATTAAAAAATGATAAATATTTTCTTCAATAATATTTGTCATTACTGTATGTAGAAATAATATGAATCAGTAGTGATTAATATTATTTCTACGGATATGTTTAAAATATGATATAAGTGCTGGAACATTCAATATGGTATTTAAATAAAGAGAATCTTTAACAACCAAAAAATTAACTTTTTTATTGCTGTTTATTTCATAATGTTCCTTTTCATGTGCAAAGTCAATTATCCAGTTATTTTTACCTAGTTTATGCAGAGCTAGTTACTTATTAACATTAAGGTTTTCATTGTAGCTAATTTTCTGTAGAAGCAGCAAAAAAGATAATAGATTTTCAATCATATGAATTAGCCAATCATATTTTATTATTTTATAAGGTCAAATTGCTGGATCTAATTTTATATTTGGGTGTGATGTAATAGGATTTTTGTCTGATAGCTTTTAGCATTTGGTAGAGTTGAATGATAATTTGAAATTGCTTGAGATTTACAATACTACACGTTAAATTCAGTAGAAAAATTTTGATATTAAAAATGAATTATTAATTTTCATCTACATACTCTAATCAAGAATATAACATAGCCATATTGAAATGAAATATAATATGTAGTATCTATTTTTTATTGGAATTCTGCATATTTATATTAAACATTTATGTCCCTAATCCAATGTTTTTATAATAGTAATTATATGTCTAGCAACACCAATAAAAGTTCTAACACAGTCTTTTAACTTTGTCCTGTGAAAGGTTTGACGAAACAGTAGATGCTAAAGTTTTTTCTCGACTGTCCCGCTATTTTCCCTCAGTTATTTTACCATCTTTTTACATTTCAACTGTCATGATTATTTAAAAATTACATTCATTTCAATTCTTATAAATTCTGCTTACTCTTTTTAAATTGCACTTAAAATGCTAACAGCCTATTTTTTAGCACAGTTTTGGCAGCAAAAATTTATTTTTTTAATAAATCATTTTTCAATAGAATAGATGTGAAATACCAAAAAAATCCTCCTAATTAAATGTAATAGAATAGGTGTAAAATAGGTCCTTTGAATCAAGATCAGATAGAGCATGATTTGTCAGATGTAAAACAACTGCTCCAGTTAAAACTGACAAAAATATCAACTAATTATTAAAAAAGAACTCTGAAAACAAAAGACTATACGAACAAACACCATTTTTATAGAAAATGTTGTTTTACTCAAAAACAAAGGATAAATTTGATAAGTATAGGTACTTGGATATGGTATTAATAGAATAAATATAGAAATATATCTTGTTTGTTCTATATGGTCTGATGTCCTATCAAAGGAACATACATTAAATTTCCATTCATTTTACAATTGATATTTTAGTTAAAAATATTGAATTAAGAATGAGGGTAATTATAATTTTACTTCAGAATTAATTAAATAGTGCAATTGTTAATAACATTTTGAGAATTAATAAACTAAAAGTATTTTCATTTTAAAAATAATTATCATTAAAATTTAAAATGAAAAAGTTATTAAAATTTTTTGGAAAAAAGTATATATTAATTAATTTATCTATATTAAAAATTTTCGTTTAGTGTACATGAACATATAAGTTAATATTATCATTAATTAGAAAACAAATTAATTATGGATATATATTTATCAAATTAATTCATAATTAATTTTTAGAATGTTTTTTGTTTTCTAATTAATGATAATATTAACTTTTATGTTTATGTACATCACATGAAAGGTTTTATTAAAATCATAAAATAAACATTAATATTTAAATCGAGACACATATAAGTAAACTTAAATGACTATTGAATTTAAGCGACTAAATAGCTATTTTATAAATATATTTTTTTATAAAAAATATTCTAAATAAATGTAGTTAAATGAAATATAAAAACTATGAAGGTAAATTCTAAATGCAACTTTCATTTAAAAAGTCATGGAACGTGTACACATTTTTAATAAATGCAAGTAGATAGAAAAGGGAAATTTCGTAAATGACAAGTCTCATTTCTAAAAGTCAGAATATATTTTGCAAGTATTAATGTTGAAACATTTCAGATTAACAAAGTAAACCAACTTAAATTCAATATAATGTACTCGAATCTGTTGATTTTATTTTAAAAACTTGCAAGATATATAAGAAAGTTAAATTTGCATTAAAATGAGTAACTTAAAATTTGAAAAATATCTTAATTTGTATAATTACATTAAATGAACAGTTTCACCTACCGTAATTGTTTACTGAAAAATAATTTACGGTGAAAATGCGCTTTAGGTCCCCTACTCTGCCAACTTGGCGAAAGTGTGCTGTGGGTCCCATACTTGGCGCGTTTTCAAAAACGCTGTTGCCATGGCGATAATGGAATACGATTATTAACGATTTTCAAGAGCAATTAGCAACCAATGAAAATGACCGATTTTTCAAACTGAAACAAATTACGACCAATGAAAATGCTAAATGAAAAAAACCAATTAATGAGCATGCGCGAAAAAGCTCTTCAAATTATTTCCTCCGGAGGTTTCCATAAAGAGCTAATTAGGGATAAAAACGTCCGGTTTACCACACTTGATGCATTTATCGCCAAGTTGGCAGAGTAGGGGACCTATAGCGCAGATTAACGTAATTTACTACTCACGATTTTCGAATGTGACATTTTGGTACTGTCTTGTGAATAATTATAACTAATTGCAAATTCTACTAAGGATGAAAACACCATGAATATACAAATAAATAGCCAGATGTCCATTGCCTTTATGTAGCTAACTGCTGGAAGTTGTTGTCTGTACTGATGAATCTGAAAAGATCCATAATTACAGAATTTTGTATTTTTGCAGTCAATATTATATATTCATTGAATTCAATAAATATGAATATTGATTTCATATTATTTTTAATTTAAATTATGAAAATATATAATGATGATAGAAGGGTAATGTTAAAAAAGAAATCAATAGAAAGTTAAAACAAAATATATTTTTTAAATCTTCAAAAAATTAAAATCTTTTAGAAAAATATACCTATATTATTTAATGTTTTTGAAACACTACTCTGTTGTGAGAATGGAATGAATAGGCTGTCATATATTTGTGAATACTTATATAACTTAAAATCAATAAAGTAATTGCAATAATTATGTAAATAAATATATACAATTTAAATTGATGCAATTCGTAATGAATAAAATAATTGTAATATTTATGTAATGACATTTATACAATTAAAAATTTTAAAATCTTAAGTTTAAAATCTTAAGTATTATCTAAGTCATATCAAATAAGTATTTAATATGTAGTAGGGCTACACGTAAGCAATATATACGAGGGTTACTCTGAAATTTTTGAGATACGCGCAGACGAGAATTTACAAAATAAAAATAACGGTTTAATTTTAAAATACAAAGTTTTTAACACAGAAGACAATTTTTTACTGACTTACTTCAACTTGTTTAGCGTAGAATAAATTTTAAACAGAAGAGAAAATGAGTTGACGCGAGAACGTTTTCGCGCTATGATTTTCTACGGTTTCAAAGCAGGATTAAATCAAAAAGAATGCAACGGTTGCAATTAGCATTTGGTGATGAATCTCCAGCTCGTGCTACTGTATTCAGATGGCTTAGAGAATTTAGAAGAGGTTGCAAATTTCTTTTAGGATGAAGAACCTACAGGAAGGCCACCGTTGGCAGTAATCCGGAATAATGTGTCTGCCATAAGAAAAATATTAATGGATGATAATCGCTGTACCTATCAAATGATACAGAAGGAACTTAACATTGGATCCGCAGCCATGCACAAAATCATTCATGAAGAATTACATATGAAAAAAATAGTTTGCGTTGGGTTCCCCATAATCAAAATGAGCACCAAAAAGAGGAGTGTGTCAGAATCAGTAAAGAAACTCTTAAATTGCTAAATTATGGTGGCCACCGCATCATTTCTAAAATTGCAACAGGTGATGAAACGTACATACCGTTTTTTGACGTTCCCACACGTCAAGAAAGCAAAGTATGGGTCTTTGAAGATGATCCCAAGCCGACAATGGTGAAAAAACAACGCGCACTGAAAAAAATGATGTATGACGTTTTCTTCAAAAATACGGGATTGGTCAAAGCCATCAAGTTCGAAGGACAGAAGACAGTAATAGCAAACTGGTATATGTCTAAATGTACCAGTTTGCTGTTACACTAAATGTCTTTCAGAAATTCTATAAGAACTGAATGTTAGGGGACTAATGCTTCACTATGACAATGCATCTTCACATACAGCCGGATTAACAATTGAGTTTCTTAAACAAAAACAAATTAAAGTGATCGAACATCCACCGTATTCACCTGATCTAGCTATGTGCGACTTTTGGTTATTCTTTAATCGAAAAAAGAACTTACGTGGACGTCGTTTTCATTCAGAAGAGATTGATGTGGCTATAAATGCATTTTTTCTTCTATTCCAAGAAATGAATGGCTTGAGGCATTTAATCTGTGGAAAATGTGTCTACAAAAATGCATTGATGCTGGAGGAGACTGCTTTGAACACACCTAAAATTTTGTGAGTATAACATTAAAAACCTAGTTGTATCTCAAAAATTTAAGAGTGACCCTCGTATTGATATTATAAAAATTTTTTCCCTTCTTATATTATCTTTCACTAAGCCTACAAAATGTTAAAATAAAAGTTCTAAAATTAAATATTCATTATATTTTCCAATTTAATGAGATTAAATGAAGATAAGTTACTTGTGTGCACAGAGTCAAGAGTGACGTCACGCTCAGAGCCACTCTAGCTGGAACCGCATCCGTTTTCAGCCAAAACCCAACCCAGCTCATTGCAACAATCATTGTTGAAGGGATGTAGGTATTAACGATGCTAGCAATTAAATGGCGTACTAGAGTAAATTCAGCTCTTAAACTTGTATAATTTCCTAAATAAATAGATAAGTATACCATTAAAATCATTAAATCTTAAAAATTCTATTTACAACAGATGAAATAAACTGGCAAATATTTTAAATAAATAAAAAATTCGAAATGAGGAAAGTAATATAGTACGTACGAGATTTCGTACTACAACATTCTTCACATTCCCAAATTTTCGTCATATTCAATAAAATATGAGTGTTTTCTATGTTTTTCTAAAATTTAGATGTACATTTTAAAATAATTTGACTATGTTGATAAAAGAGAATAAAAAGAGTCACATTTAATCAAAGAAATTTAGAATTTCGGTTTGAGAGTTATATGAAATAAAATTAGTTTACTTCTGTTTCTGTTGTTGTTAATGACGCTTGGCAACGCCAAGCCCACCCGTCACAGAGACTAGGCGAATGAAGTCAGAGAAAGAGCGTCTTCCGTTTTTGAATAGAGCACTCTCATTCGAAGGTGGAAGTACGACTTTTGGCTCATAGATGGCAGCACTACCCGAATCCTTCAATTTAGAGATTGAAACCAGTGAAGACCCAAAGCATGGCTCCAACCACCCCTAGAGCTATTAATTTGTAGTGGGAACATGGAGGACATTACGACCCGACGGATTTAACTTGCCCCAGTTGCCATTAGTGAACACGACGGATCTTCGGCTAAGCCGGGATTCGATCTCACCACCGTTTGGTAACTTCTGTTTCTTCATATCCTTTTGTACAAACAATATTGCATTAAGCTTTGTGCTAGTTTAAAATAAAATTTAGATTGCTTCTTTTCAACAATAAATTACTAATACTGGAACAAACACAATGTTTACTTTTATCTATGCATGATAGATATATGAGGGAGTTTGAAGTGAGAGATTTGAATATTTTTTTTAATTTTTAATGACTGTGACTTTTAAATAAGAATATGAACTACCCCAAAGAGTTAAGAGTTTCCATGGCAAAAATCATATTTTGCCAAGATTCTGTTTTTTCGATTTCAAGAAAGCATATTTTGCTGAGATCTAAAAAAAAATATTTAGATAGCGTGATATTTTTTAGAACATCCTCTTTTCTAAGGGATAAAGATGCAAAAACTTGCAACACACACATTATTTGTAATTTTAAATACTTTCTTTGATGTCAATTTTTATGTACACCTTATGTTTTAATTATATTTTACACATATGTTTCTGAGTGTACGGATAACAAACTATTTCCTCTTCTTGTTCTGTCCTTTCTTTTTTGTGCTTTGCGTTACCACTACTGAACCAGGAAGACATATTATATATATTGAAAATTTTACAATATTATTCACACAAATATACATTTGAATAATTTTTACTCTCAATATATAACATAAACATATTCACTATTTAAGGAATGATAAAATTATTTATTGTATACAGATTTATTCATAGTGAATTTTTCTGAAACTCCATCTTAAATTAATATTTTTTTTGTTGTAATTTTTTTTTATTATGAATTGAACTTTTTTGAAAGGGGAACTTTGATATCGTGGTCGACCAAGAAAAACGGATAATTCACTCTCTGATATTTGGGAGTTATTTCATTACATTAAACAAGATAAATAATAAATAATATAATTTTATTATATGAATGTGGAACTGTATGAGTAAAGGTTAACATACCTTCGGCAAATGATTCTGTTATTGTTGTAGATGTAAAGGAGTTGATATAAAATAAAAGCAGTTTCGGTTGTCTTAGAAGCTGCACAGAAGTAAAAAAGCCATGATATGGGCTGTCGGTATCATTAATCCATTTCAGCTTAGCATTGGAATCACCAGATTCTAAGAAATAATATAGAGGACTGCTTTATGACAGTATTTTAATTTCGCAATCTTATTTTCTCTATAATATAAAATATTACCATAATTTTATACAAGGAATAGAAATATTTGTTCCGTTTTAAGTAATAATTTATAACAATAAGTGTATAAATTTGATATATATATGTACTTTGTGTATGAAATTTATGCAAGCAGTTGTTTCCTAAATTAATTGTAAGTTTCTTACAATCAATTATAAATTTTATTTTATTTAAAAGACTTTAAATTTTAAAAATTATTTATCGTAAAATTTTTAAAAATTCACATTTAATTGAGAATTTTAAGTATTCTTAATAAATGTGCATATTTTATCTTACACACATTACATTTGCTTTTATTTATTTCACTTAGTTACAGAGATCTTATATTTTAGTGAATTATTATCAACTGTAAAACATAATATTAGGTTGGGGAAAAAGAAATCCATTCTTTTTACGAGAACTTTTTGTAACTTCTTTCAGATTCGTTTTGTAAAAAGGTTTAAAACAGTTTTCATGTAGATTTTTAAGTCTTGTGCAAAGCTACGACTGCTGACATGCTGTCAAGTTTGATAATTTTTGATATTTAATAGACATTCTCGACGATGCTGTATCCATGCGAGGTGCATCTTTAGCATCCACATACCCAAACGGAATCGACAAAACCAAAATTGTGCGCAACTGGTTGTTACAGTCATATATAGGACGATAAACACCTTTCACAATTTTAGCCACCTGGTTAGCATTTTCACCATTATAAAAGAAAAACTAAAATGTATCGAATTTTCTGTTTGTTGTCTTCTATTTTTAAAACCTTGTACTCATAATTGAATTAATCAGACAAAATACCCCAAGAGAGTATTTTAGTGTCAAATGTCACCTTTCCAACGAGCATAAATTTGAAATTGTTTGATAGATACCACACGAGATAGCGATCACTACAGACGTCTACCGAAAAAATAATGGATAACTTTTTCCCCAAACTAATATTATTAATTGTAATTGTAAATAATTAGGATATGCTTGTAATTTCGGTTGGAATCATAATAAAGGGAAATTTACATGAGTTGCAGTTAGAAATCATGAAACACTCATTAATTTACGTTAAATAGTGTATATAAAAGAAAATTCCAAATTAAATGATAGATTTTATTTATATATAATAAAAACTTTAGCTAATAAAAATTTACAAAATTTCTTTTGGTAATCTAAATCTGTGGAATTAAATTTACACAATTTCTTAAATATTAGAATCGACATGAATCTATTTAAAAAAAATTTAAATGATAGCATGATTTTTCGATTAAAATGATTTGCTCAATTTATTAAGTTTCCTTAAAAAACTTTTAGTAAACTATTCATATTCTTATTCATACATTTCATAGAAAAAGTATTTTGAAATCTTATATTTTAAAAGTGAACATTTCTTTTGATGTATCTTTATATTGTTTTTTTAATTATCTTGTTTACAATAATATAAGATAACACTAATATGCTTAACAAACACATAATAATTTTTTAACATGCTGTTGTTGTTTCCAATCCCATCTGGGGTAGCGGAGCTACTCCAGATCCATAAGTTCATATACCCTCAAAAAATCGAGGAAGGGGAGAGGTCTCTCAAGAAACTCTTCCATAGTAAAATCGAGGCAAACAAGAATATGTTGAGGACTAGCCTCGATTTTTTTAACATATTGTACCGCGCTTCGGGGTTCGTGTTGATTGAGAGTTGAATAAAACAACCAGTTAATAAACAAGACTTTTATTCGTAAAAATTCCAGCTGTAACAATCACAATTAATACAGCACAATTCGTCAGATACGATAAGAAACAACTCAAAGGTCTCAAATACCTCAGACAGCTTCACTAGCAGTCACGACTAATCGTCTTCACAAAACTGAAAACTAAGTAACTCACGTCTATGACGAGCTGAGGTATTTATACCTGACTTGGTGGAGAAATCTACCAGTTTCGCCAAGGTTCTGGAAGCTTCTAGACTATTTCGCTAAATATTGGTCCTAGAGCTTAGGTGATGGATGTTTCCAAAAGTATCTAATTCTCACAAAGTCGCCAAGTTTCTCACCAAAACATCAACAAGTCACCAAATTATTAGAAAAACCGCTTTTAACGTACAACACTTCTAAATACCGCAATTTTTGTCCAAATTGTGAGTATTTCCAATCTGTCTGAGGTATTTTATGACAAATAAAATAATTATTTTTAAATGTGTAACAATACACATTATATAACACTCTGAAGTCACTTCCAAAGTTTCTACAATTATATATAAATAAATAAATAAGTAAATATA
>JAPDSC010109711.1:0-15943 GCA_026290005.1 Latrodectus geometricus
AATTTATCAGAGGGAAACGATCTGCACAACAGCGATCATTTTCCTCTCTTCATCTTCTAGATTGGAGGTAGAGTGTAAGACAATGCTTAACAACTCACTTGTATATTCGGACAGATTGAAGGTTTTGATGCAGTTGGCAGTTATTGACAATAACATGGTTTCTATTGAGAATATTGATGAAGCAGTTGGTAAAGTCACGGAAACAATCTTAAAAGCAGCTCATAATGCTATTCCTAAATGCTCTTCAATACGACATAGGCTTTGCAAACCTTGGTGGAATAATGAATGTACAAACACCTATAAGAATCATTAAGTAAGGGAGGTTATTTCGCCACAACGAAGAATATCATGGCCTTTAGCAAAAGCATTAGCCCAGAGCTCGTCGTTGAATTCAGAAGGAATTTCGGTCTCATCTTCAATATCCAGTAAGCTGTATTGGAGGAAAGTGAAAGCACCCAATGAAATTTTTAAGGAATTTTTAACACTCATTTTGAAAACCGGAGCTGCTGTATACTCTTTTGCTAAGGACCTCGCTTATGTTCTGGATGAAACTTTTTCTTGTTTTGACTCTTTTAATCCTTGTTTTATAAGGGCTAAGCAAACACCAATTCTTTTTCACTATAGCCAAACTTTGCCTTACAGCTGCCAATTTTGGATGTTGGAACTGAAGAAAGCAATACGGCAGGCCAATAATATCAATCTAGACATGGTGGAATCATATATTTTATGGTACAACATTTAGGTCCAACTCCATATCGAAGTTATTTTATTTATCCAATAGGATCTAATCGGAAAATGAATATCTGTCTCTTTGGAGAGAAGCAACAGTGATTCCTATCTTAAAACCTGGTAAAAATCCTTCAGATCCTCTGAATTATTGATCAATTGTTCTGATGAGTTTTTTACGTAAAACTCGCGCATTGATGATCAATGCTCGTCTCTTATGTGTCTTAAAAAATGCATTCCTGTAAGTCAGACTAGTTTTCGTATTGGAAAACTATACGAAAATCCACTTTAGATAGCATCACATATTTGGAAACTCAGATATGCAATGCCTTTGTACGTATGCATCATCTGATTTACCTCTCTCTCTCTCTCTCTCTCTCATTTTTTTTTAATTAAGAAAGCCTTTGACTGGACATGGCGAGACACGGCATTCTTCTTACATTATATAATTTTGGCTTTCGGAGTAATCTTCCAATATTTCTGTAGAATTTTTTTACGCCCCCGTGTTTTTAAAATACGTATAGAAAATTATACATCCAATACTTTTATGCAATCTGAGGAAGTGTCTCAGTGTAAAATTTTAAGCGTTACACTTTTTATCATATACATCAACAACACTACATAAATTCTCACTTTGCGTTCATGGTACTATGTATAGTGATGACTCGCAAATATTTTGTCAAAAGTCAAACATGCATCTAATAGTTACAAACATCTCATAATAAACTTGTTACATAGTTTTAGAGAATGAAATTACTTTACCTCCTAGCAAGAGTAAGTGTGCCCATTTCTGTAAGAAGATTAGCTTTCATAATGATTCATCTTTTACATCAATAATATACCCTTACCTGTGCTCAGGGAAATAAAATTCCTTGATATGATTTTTGACCAAATTACATTTTTTCCTCCTATTTTACATCTTAGGAAGAAGTGTGAGGGATTCCTCAAGGTGCTTTCAAATACATCGTGGGATGCAGTTTTCAGATCACTTCTGCGAGTTCACCAACCACTCATTTTATCTCCTATTGCTTGAGGATATGCTGTTTACAGATCCGCTCACAATGACTCATGGTAAAGGGGGAAAGTTTGACAGCTTCTGTTGATCTAAAGACCTGGAGCACTTTGACGAGAAGGAAACACCAAGGAAGAAGACTGACTTGGCTCCTTCACCTGCAGACCTTAGTTGAGCAAAACTGGAACGACATTCTCACCTATTGTGACCCTTCCAGAAGAATACTCTCCCGACGTACATCACCTGTTCCACCCAGGAACACCCCCTTACCATGATGAGGTGGTCTGCAGGACTTGAGATTGGATCATCCGTTATTCTGCTCTGAGGATATATTCAAGTACATTCCACACATCAGTCGTCCAGAGTATATTTCAATCTGATAACAACTGCCATTAGACCTGCGACTAATGCAGCTGTTCTTCAATTATTACGCTAAGATCCTGTCTGACCCTCACCATCCATTACTTTCATTGGCTCTCACTCCTGCATTAAAGAAATTATATGAGGCTCCACCCTATAGCATCCCACTCTTTATCACTGGAGCCAAATCTCATCTGTTTTCATCTAATTTATGTGATGTCCGTTTTATCAAAATGGACATGTTTTATCAAAACGGAAAAATAGATTGATTATCGTTATCTGGGGACCTTGGTATTGTCCCCAGATAACGATAATCAATCTATTTTTTCATTGTGAAAAATCGGACGCAACTCCTATTGTTTTCCAACAGCTCTATTTGTCACATTACTATCAGCATTTATAATGTACACTAACACTCATGGGTGAATCAAAAAGTGCGGGACATGTCAGCTGTGGTATATTTATTAACGAAGCTGTCTACAATTACAGCTTTCATACGTCCTGGTCCATCTTCACAGAAGAAGCTACTGCAATTTTTCTAGCATTTCGGTGCACGAATGCTTTAAATAGTTATAAATATTGCACATTGAGAGTTACCATACTAGAAGAGTTGGAAAATTTAAACTTTTTACGTCATGCTGCTGTGTCCAAAGTTTTCAGACCATTGGATTCCCTTGCTCGTGAGGGTTATGATATTATTTTCGGTTGGGTCCCAGTTCACGTGGGTCTCGATAGTAATGAAAGGGTAATTGCAAAGTTTGCATAAGCTTCACTTCAACATTCCCCTCATCTATTAGATGTGAATAAAGGTCTGATAAAATAAACTCAATCCCTCTTACAGGATGTATGGAGCATGCATGTCACCAATAAACTGTGTTCCATTTTCCCACACCTTATTTTTCCTGTTTTACTGGTACGAAGTGCAGATGTTCGTTTGACACGGCCTCATGTCGGACATACAAGTTTCACATACAGACACACACATCTGTTTTTAAATGAATTAAATCCTTGGCATGAAACGTGTGATAAATCATACTGTATTTTATACTTTAATATCATATCCTATTTTTAATCTTTACCGTTTAATCTTTTTTAAAACCGATATTTTAACATTGTTTGATTTGTCGGTGGAGACGTCTCAAAACAATATCTACCGTTTAAAAAAAGTAACTGTTTTTAGATAATTTATTTCATTTTTGCAATCTATCCTCTTAATAATATTTTTCATTTTTGCCCTAT
This sequence comes from Latrodectus geometricus, assembly GCA_026290005.1. Classification (NCBI taxonomy): domain Eukaryota; kingdom Metazoa; phylum Arthropoda; class Arachnida; order Araneae; family Theridiidae; genus Latrodectus; species Latrodectus geometricus. The sequence goes on from JAPDSC010109711.1 coordinate 3,338, forward strand.
TTTTTCAATTCAGATGTAAATTTAAATTGTATGCATACATTTTTTTTTTGTTTCAGTTAATTTTTAACTTTGTTTGGGTTTTTACAAAAAGATGTCTTCCTTAAATCTGATTTTTACCGCAGCTTGTCTTTTCTGAAACTTACGCTACAAAACCCAATCAACCGATTCAAATTCGAAATCCATTTAAATTATTAGTGACGGATAATTTAGCACTCGTGTGCAATAGATAACTGTAAAGTGACAACATTCAGTCTTGATCAAGACTAATTCAAAAGCATCTCGTGATCGAAATATTTGATGTCATCAATATTTTACGAAAATTTTCGGAAACGCGCCCAAGTATTTTCATTATCTGTCACCACAAGTCTGCATAAATATTGTTGAAAGCTTTCTAACATATTAACCAAATTAACATCCAGGAAAAAATAAGGTTGCCTGTTGTTCAATTCACTTCTGCGTTATTCCTTTTTTTTTTTTTTTTTTACCGCGCATTATTTTTTCAGTTTCGTGGAACAAAGATTACGCATTTTTTTTTTTATCAACCATGTTTTCCAATCTAGATAATCATCCATGAATCACTTAGATTAGAATATTTTTATGTAGAACAACTAATCCACGATGTTGTAATTCATGATTTCGCTCTATTAGAAAGAATAATCTGTGTTTTTTCAAGACTTAAATAGTCGTATTATGACGCGAGAGTTATATAGGTTTTGAAATAATCTTTAAATGTTTACATTTGCTTATTCTTGTTGATTACTTAAATGATGTCGTATCATTTTTCAATTAATGAAAATTTGCCCAATATTCGAAATGAATAAAGTAATTGGAATTTTTTTTATTAACTTTAATTGATCAACAAAATTTCATGCAAGTTATTTTATGTATAAAAAGTCAACACATTTTTTAACACACACACACAAACACACTCATACATACATACATACATATATATATATATATATATATATAACCAAATGAAATTCGAAATCAAACTTCAGTACAGTTGCAATTAAATAACACATAAATATGTAACAAATGCTTGATAATTATTTTTTCATACAATGAATATGAGATAATTAGTTTTTAAGAAATCGTATATATATAATATGATAATTTTTTTTATGCTCGAATGTGGCTTTTATTATACAGATCACATTTAAAACCAAATATTAATTTAAAACAATAATAAATAAAATATGCGATTCTAATATGAATACAAAAATATCATATATATATATATATATATATATATATATATATACATTATGAAATTTTTGTTTGACAATTAGATGCAGTCAAATTCAAGTGTTTTGTTTTATTCATGGTCATGTTGTAAGACAGTCTTTGTTGCAAATCATTTATATTTTGTATGAAATAACTAAAACTATGAAATAACTCATGTAAGAAAGAGCTAAAAGCTTTAGGTTCTTTTAAAATGCATCCGTTGCGTTTTTATTTCTTAAATTTTTATATTCTTACACATCTGGCATTGCATTGGAAGAAGCACAAAAAACTCTCGCTCACCCACTTCTATAGATGTGCCTGTAGACAACAAAAAGTCAATATTCATCTATCGTTGTTCAATACAGAATTCTTTTATTTTTTTTTTTTATCTAAAGCACGTGATCTTGAAATCAGTACAAATAGAGCATCTTAAAGGCCAAGTTGTGAAAACATGTTGTAAGGTACTTTCAGTGACCATTATGCATCTTATATGCTTCTGGAGAGACATTTCTTAAATTTGACTGCATCTAATTGTCAAAAAAGAACTCTTGAAAATTCCCAAGCACTCACCTATAAAAAAGGACTCTGGAGATTAAAAGGAGATTTGTCCGATCCCAGCTATTGCTTAAGATATAGAGATGGATATTGACCTTCTGCAGGCTACTCCAATAAAGAGGGTGCTTGGGAGTTTTTCGGTTTCCACCCTTGGGTCACATGAATACGGCCCACTATCTAAGAAAAATCTTCTAGAAGAGAATTTACAAGTGTAAAAATTACAAAACCTTAGGTTGTGAGGATGTCCACTACATGTTGTTGTTCATTGTAAATGCAGAATACAAAAATGTATCAACCATCATCATTGATAGTAAATTCGTAAATGTTCGATCATCAAGTAACGAGGCTGACTTCTGAGCCAGCTCGATTCCCATCAAAATTTCAGTACTCAGAGAGCACTAGATTTTGTAATATATAAGTTAATTACTTATTAAAAAATGATCTTTAGAACAAGTTTTAAATATCATATCAATATTTCTTATTGATATTCTTAATTTCTCAATCTGAAATAAAGAATTAATAAAGAATAACCGTAGGGGAAGTTAATTATTTAAATTGAAATTTTATCTTAAGAATATATGAGGAAAATGTCTCGAAGAACAAATATCAAAGAATAGACAAGGAAAAGAATTTCAGAAGTAAATGACGAAAGCAGAAAGATTAGGATACAATTTCAGATTGATCAGCTGATGTTTTTCTCTCGGTAATTCTTGACTAAACTTCAGTAACCCACACTCTCTCTCTTCTTTCTTTCTACGCGTGATTCCTCACTTTAAGACGCAGTCTCATCTTATCATCCAAATGCAAAATTTAGATGAGGTTATGTTATTACAATATATCTCCACTACTTATTTTCTGTACGCAGAAACTGTTAAACACTGCCAACCACTGAAACTTTTGAACAAACTTCAATCGATGGAGTCGATACCTGTTATGGCACTCCTCCCTGCAGAAAAGAAGCAACATCGGACCCTAAATAATTTATAATGAGCGTAAATTCTACGATGGTGACGGCTTTAACTAGGTCAGGTATCGAACTCCGGATCCTTTCACCAGTAAGGCAACCATAGGAAGTGCTCTATCAATTTGAAAGGTTTGAGAGTTATGTATTCTCTTAAACAGTTTTATTCTGAATAAGTAACTGAATTGGCAAATTTTTCATTTTTAGCATTTTCCATATTAACTGCTAAATTTAGCTATTTGAGACCATTTTTATGAGTTTTAATCAGAAATCCACAAGAAAATCATACTTTATGAATTTATTAACTGCAGTAACATATAACAAAACTTGTGCATAAGGAATTTATTTCGAAGCCATAAATTTTTCACTGTGATAATTTTTATTATTATGTTAATGATAAGCTTTCCATTTAATAGTGACTTAAAATAACTTTATGGATACATATTTCTGTCAATCAGTTAACCACAACCATTATAACTATATAATATCCAATCTGAAAGAAATCCCTGGCGAAAGAAAGTATGGACCAATCAGATTAAAGGTTATTTTTTATGAGCCATTCACGTAGAAAAGTACCTTAAAAATATGTAATTAGGACTAAACACATGCCTTTTGTGAGACGCAGATAAAATAAAAAGTATTCGAGCCTTTTAAACACCTTCATTCTGCAAAAATTGGTTCATTTTCTGTAGTTCAGCAATTGTTAAGGCAGCCGATTTACAGATATGTATAGTATGAAGAAAGTTTTAATTGTTTCGCTTGTGGTTTGTGTCCTTCTGTGCCAAGTGGAAAGTAAGTCAGAAAGGTTTTATGATTTAGATTTTTTGTTTTTAATTTTTATGATTGTTTTGGCTTTATGAAAATTGCATATTACGGACCTGTTTCAGGAACAAATTCGGAAATAAAATAATGTGCAAAATGAGTCGAATTATTTTTCTAATATCTTAATTTCTATTTATTTGAAATGTTCGCTCATTTTAGTAACAATTCTGAAAATAATCTAAAAATATATAAAATAAATTGATTACTTTCTGATATGTTCTACGTGATAGATTTCTCGTTCGATTGCCATATAATACCATAAATTTAGATACATTTGAGTATTTTTCTACGATTAAAAATGGAACACACTCAAAAAATGTACAAGGGGTTTCAAACTCATCAACATTACTGTAATAGCTATTAGCACAACTTAAAATGTATTATAAATGAATAATTTCAAATGTCTCTAAATGAAGAAGTCCAAGAGGCTGAACTCTAGAGGGCACAGAATTCAAATAAGAAGAATCAAGCAATTCATTTTTTTAATGTCTCTCTTAAAATGGTCTGTTTCATCTGTGTCCAATCAGTAAGAATTTTCAAGGATACATCGTGTATGGAGATCATCGTATACCACAATAGAAAATGAGTTTACCATCACGTAATAATTAACGCAATGTAGCCGGTAAAAATCACGCAATGTAGCCAAAAAATCCTACAGCAATTATATTCCGAAAAAGTAGGACATTTTACATGGATAGCAACATATGTTACTATGTTGTATTGTTAAGGCAAAATGACAAAAGCTATCGATCACTATTTTCTTTTCCATTCTCTCAATACCAATGTTTATGAATTCGCAAAATGAAAAATTAGAAAGCAACAACAAGTCATTAGCTTCTTTCCCTACCTTCTTGATGACAATGTTAACTCTTGTTCGAACTAAACAGTAGTTGTGACAATTATTCTGCTTTATTTGAAGCCGAATATCTTCTATCAGAATTTATCGCTAATTTTAGTCCCTGTATTTTTTAATCAGTGTATAAAATATGTATTTCACCTCATTGTACATTTCGAAATTCATATATGTCCATGATATGTTAAATTATTAAATATGACATATAATTTTTGTATACAGTTCACTGAAATACATTGAATATTCTGTCATATATTGTTTAAATAATTTTAAATTGAAAAGTTATGTTTCAAATATGGCATTTTATAGGATTATAAACTCAACTGCATTTCTTAACATTATTTCGAAAAAAAGATTTGTATCGTTTTTTTTTCATTTCTGAATAATAATAAAAGCATTTCTTTAAAATAATATTAAGAAAATAAATAGTGGTTTGAATATAAAAATATTGTTTCACAATTTAAAATATTTATAGTGTCCTAAGATTTTCCTACTTATATTTTGAATGTCTTTAAAGCGTTCACCAATTTCAAGAATATATAAAGTTATTATATATATTTCTTTAGGTTTGGAGAAAGAAATCACTTTTAAAAGTTTAAATTTTAAAAATTTATCGTTTCTATGTAATTTATTATTGTGGAAATTTTTCGGGTTACATTTTTAGATGAACAGTAAGTACATTTTTAAATCATTTGTATATAATTTATCAGTGTGAAAATTTCTCACAAGATTTCAATATGATTATTCTTAGAAAATGGGATAGTCGTTTATTTTAAATTATTTTATAGTTGATTTATTTTAAATTAATAACAACTTATTTTAAAGCAATGTGTCTAACATGTTAATCTTGCAACAAATATGTTTTAAATTAAACATTTTTTATGCTAAACTGATTTTAATTGACATTTTTTTTACAGGAGGTTATGGTAAGTACACATTTGACTATATTTTGTAATCAAAATCCTAATTTTTTATACATAATTTCTATTAAAAAATTTGATGGAAATTAAAATAGGTTATAACAAAAATATATATCCTAATTCTCATATCACTTTTTCTTTGATTATATTTTTAAGATTTATTTATTTGTATTAATTTTCCATTTACTTCTTTTTTACAGGACAACTAATTAGTAAGTACAATGCTTATATTACTAACATTTTCTTAAACACAAATTAAAACAGATCTGCATTACATGAGTAATTAGATTCTTTTTATGTATAAATATTTGTTTCTTAGGAAAAGGATTTCACGATATTCTTAAACACCTATAGAAATGTAGTAGAAAGTTCTCTGATATATTATTGAAACTGAAATTGCCATTATATTTTTTGTTATGTTATTATTATATATTATATTATAATTGCTATTTGTTATAATAAAGTAGTTCCTAATTATTACTGTTCCTAAAAGTGAAAATAATCTTTACTTTTTTTTCGAATTCATTATAGAATCACTGAAGGCGTTTGAATTCTAAATATGTTTCAAATCAAAACCACTATTTCAAAATTTTAAATTTTTTTAAAATTTGATTCTATAAGATTAAAAAAATTAGTTATATTTTTAGTCGTTTGCATTTATAAAAATGATATTTTGTGTTAACTTTGTCATTCAAAAATTAAATTAAATCATCAAAATCAACTTCTATATGTAATGTTGCTGGTATTAAAATTTCCTCTTACCTCAAACGTCAATGAGGTACAGCAAGTAAAATAATGCCACGTTACTATAGCAGGTGTTGAACAACATTTAGAAACGTTGAAATGGTGTTAAAAACGTGGGATATATTACATTAGTAAAATTAATTGTCTCTAGGTTTCACACCAAAAGAATAGTTTTTTTTTGTGAATTACTTATAAATTTGTTACTGTTAAAATGTGTCGTGACTAAAGTAACGGTACTGTTAAAAATAACTATGAAAACAAAGCCTTGTCATTGATGCAGAATGGGAATATCACGTGCGATGGTATGTGTGAAACAAATGAATGACAAAAGCGTCCACTGAGCTACAGGATTTGCATATTGAATGCATTAAAACCGGTAAAGGATTCAAATTTCATTTGTAATGAATGTTTATATACATATCGGGAATCTGAATCTTATACGTAGGAGGATATTAATAGAGGAACACAATAATAGGACTTCGGAGTTTTATATTTTCAAAAAAACTAGTTTCTATACATGGAATAATAGGAATTGTTACCAATAAATACATGGTGTCTATAAAATGACATTTTAATAATTATAAAATTGTTTGTTTAATAATTTATAAAAAATGTTTAATGATTTCTAGAGACTGCTGCACCTATAATTGTTTCAGTGACTTTATGTACAGCATTATTAATATCCTCAACCGTAACCATTTTGACATCAACGACTGCCAATTATGTAAATAATGTCCAATCTGCCCGACTGTACGTGTAAGTAGGTAAGCGTAATCACAAATTACTACTTACATTCTGGGAGCTGACGAGTGGGAAATGATTGTTGTCATGCAGATCATTCCTTACTGTTAAATTTAACAATGGCAGAAGTGATGGGGAACAAATGGTGAGATTGAGAGAATAAAATGTTCTTGTGGGTGTGTGGAAATGTGTTTTTTGTTCCGTATTAATCAGAGATAATTTTCAGAATAAATAGCTCGATCTGACAACCGTGAGAGCTAGAATCATCACTTCCCCACAAAGAATTATTGCCGTTAAAGACACCTACTAACAAAAATGGCATAGGCAGCTGATCCACTAGTGCGCCAAGTTCTTCTAGTCTGATAACATCATGTGTTCGCAAATACAAACTTCAGACATTAATCGAACATGTTGTGTGAATTCTCACAGCTACATCTTGTAGAGTAGTGTTTAATGGATGGACAGTGCTGGAGTTATTGGATGTTAATATACAAACACCTCCAGACACTGTACCATCGTCACCACAGTCTTTTCTAAAGAATTGGAACTCACGCATAGAAATGCTATTGGTACACTTCAGGAAAACTTCCTGAAGTGCTATAGATGCAAAGTAGTAATCTGATGTAATAGACTTGATGTCATCAAACAGCTTCCAGGGATGACATGGCTCTACGGGTGGATAAGGAGGACTTTCGAGGATCCTCCTTTGCAGAGGGCGTAACGCCTCTTGATTTAGCCAAAGGAGCTCTTCGAATAATGGAAGATGAAGATTTTGGCCTTTCAGATGTTGTTTGGAGTAATCTCGAAACTGGGAGTGACAGCGTATCCGTCTGTGTATTAATACTTCTGGTGACCCTTTTTGCAGCCACAACATAACTCATTGCAGGCTGCGGTGTACGAGAGGTAAGGGGTGCTCTCATCACAGGCAACCACATTGAAGGAGAAAAGGAAGAAAAAGCAGAAGGAAAAAGGAGAAAAGAAAAAAAAAAGAAGCGGACATATCACTGGGGTACCTTGGGATTGTGACACCGTGTTTACTTAAAGAAGGTACACCACCTGAGGGGTTTTATATCTGATGAACTTACCTACCTAGAACTCTATTTTCAGTCGTTGGTTTTTCCATGCGACAGAAAGACCAATACTTGCAAATCGCTGCTTGTCAGTAGCGGCGTAAGATGTCTTACTTATTCCCAGAGTGTCAACTCCTACCATCTTTGCCCAAAATGCCACCAAAATTAGGCTTCGGCTAATCATAATTTAAGTTGCTTGAGCTTTCATTGGGAGGGAATTTACTCTTATCCCCTCCTTGTTTCTGACATTTTACTCATCTACGGATTTATGAACCTAGTCTGACAGTGTCAGACCATCAGAAATGAGTAACAACAACAACAAATCAACATTCACAAATTTTCGATGCATTTGCTTATACGAAATTTATATTTTAAGACTGAATATTTGCAAGTCATAAATATTATTAACAGTATAAGTACCTCTAATTTTATAATTTTCTTTAAAGCTGACTTATATGGCTCGTTAATGAATACTTTAACTAGTATTCCCGGAATCAATCAGTTTGCAGATTTTATGATGAAACCTGGTCTGATAAGTAAGTGAATATATAAAGCTTCTATTATTATTTGTAAGGAATTTTTCTAGTTAATTTTGCATTTAAATGCGGAGATTTTTGATGTGTCTCTCTTAGGGTTATTGTAGTATCAAGATGTTGCAAGTTCAATTTTTCTAGAGAGTACTAATTGAAATTATTTATGGTTCTTTCTCTTTTTTTTAATTCTTACTATTATATAGATATATTTTGCCGAATATGGGAGAAGAGAATTACAAATTCAAATTTTTTCTGATTTTCAAACTGTGGAGTATGCTAATTTTGAGTTCGACGTCAAAAACGTCGCTTCAGCGGCAGTGAATGAAATTTGACTTTCAACTGAATAAAAGACAATGAAGACAAGGATGATCGGCATTGAGTGACTGTTTTGTTTCGATGAGTACGATGTCTCAGCGAAGTCATTTAACTGATTCAGAAGCTTGAAGAGTTGTTTGTGGGTTAGAAGGGGGAAAAACCCAAGCCAAAGTAGCGCAACCCATTGAGGTATCACAAAGTGTCATTTCCAAGATCTTGAACCGTTTTTTGGAGACTGGAAGTGCAGGCCGAAAATCAGGGAAAGGTTGTAGACGGGCTACAACACCCAAGGAAGATCGTTATTTAGTGTTAACGGCTCGGAGACACCAAAATATGAACGCTACTCTTTTCCAACAACACCTTTATTCGGCTACTGACACCACGGTTTCAACTCAGACTGTTCTAAATCAGCTCCATGGTGTAGGTCTGTATGCTCGCCGACCGATGGTATGTGTTAAATTAACATCAACGCACAATCTTTGCCACAGGGAGTGGGCAACATATCATATGAACTGGAGGAGAAATGAATGAAGCAATGTTCTTTTTCTGACGAGACCCGTTTTTCTTTTCATCCTGATAATAGACGTATTTTCATCTGGAGGGACAGTGGCAGTTTTACGTTCTAAGCCAGCAGACCTCCCTGTACCTAGCTCGAGATGAGCTTTATCAGTTTAGGTAGAGGTTGCTGGATAATTTATTTTATAGTTTTCATAGAAATACAACTAGGGGCTGTTAAGCCCTTCTAAACTAAAAATAAGCAAAAAGAAAAGTAGGTAAAAGAAATATTTACATGAACTATGAAGGTTAAAAGTAACAGGTGCTCCATTAAGGGCATAAAAAGTCACAGTTCACTAGATGCATGGAAAAATCATTTGCTTGATTTTCTGACCATTTCTTTAATTAGTTAAAGTCGATTTCTTTTGTTAGGTAAGGTTCTTTCTGCCTTCTAAGTTTCTTCTTTTTTCATCCAAGTAAAAAGTTGCTCATGATCAATTAGGAAATCCATTAGATTATTGAGCTTTTGTCTGGAATGTCGATTTTCCAAAACTTTCTTTTTCCAAAGTGTTTCCCATTGAGCTGTTGGAGCTGCCAAATGGCAAGATATTGTAAGTGGACATGCTGTCAAGTAGTGAAGTGGACTTCCCTCTTCCCCACATGTGCAGTAATGAGTTGTAGCTATATTAAATCGTTTAAAATAAGTAGAGAAGGGACCATGGCCAGTGAGGAAAAGAATCTCATTTCTGGACCAATACCGGGGATGCATAGAAACAGAAGGTTCTAAACCGAAGATGGAACGGCCTGTATTACCATTGATCCATTCTTTCTGCCAGTTCTTCATTACCCAGTTTCTGAGGGTGGTTTTTATTGAGCATCGGGGAAGAGGTATAATTGTTTTTTGGTCATCTGACATGGCAGCATTTTTAGCAGCTTGGTCGGCTTTTTCGTTACCCACAGTTCCCACATGGGCTTTGACCCAACTGATGATGATGTGAGGAAAACTGATAAGATCATTTTTGAGGGATCGCACTATAAGGCTTCTACTGGTAGGGTTCAAAATTGACTTAATACACGCTTGGCTGTCAGACCAAATAGTCACTGGAGATTGAAGTCGCTTACGTTTATTAACGGCCTCTCTTAAAGTTAGAATTTCGGCTTGAAATACTGAATTTTCACCTTTGAGCTTGGCCTGCCAGACTGTTGTATAACCGTCCTTACCGAATGAGACTACGGCAGCTCCAACGTGATTTCCTGTTTTTGATCCGTCAGTGAAGATATTGATCTTGCCATCTTCAAAGATTGGAACATTAGTTTTCTCATCAATTGAGATCTGTGGTTCTAGATGAAAAATGACTGGATGTATTGAAACTGCTTTTATTTCAACTTCAATGTCTGATGATTGTGGGAGAGGAGGATCAAGGGAGGGAATTTGGTAACGTGTAAGGCGAATAAATTTTGCTTCTGCTTCTATTGTAAGGTTAAGTGGTGAGATTCCTGCTATTACCTGAAGTGCTGATGTTGGAGTTGTTCGAAATACTCCTGTGATGTTAAGGAGAAAAAGTTTTTCATAATGTATAACGGCTTTATTTCCCTGTGTTATGATATGAGCTATGAAATTTAACTTTTTATCAAATGTAATGCCCAGCAATTTGATGGTATCTGCTTTTTTCAATCGATGATCACCTAATACAATTTGCGGCCCGCGCTGTAGCTTAGCAATTAAGAGAAATTTGGTCTTCTCGTACGAGATCTCGAGGTTGAAATCATCTGCCCATGATTTGAAAAAACCAAGAGCTTTACTCGCTACTTTCCCAAGCTTCTTTTCACTTCGTGCTGCCACCACGAAAGTCGTCTGCAAAAACTTGAAGGTGTACTAAGCTTTCTGTACATCCAGATCTTTTCCTATGCTGGACCAATCGAATTTCAAGGGGATATCAGCTACTAAATTCCAAAGTACAGGAGCCCTGAGGGCATCCAATTTTTTGTTCCTTTCTTGCTATGCCACTGTTAGTTGGTAAGATGACAGTTCGGTCTTCTAATTGGCTAATTAATAGGTTTCTGATGTTTTGTGGGCAGTTAGTTGATAGAAGGATTTTCTTGAGCTTATGACGCGCCCTTAATATTGATTGTTATTAGGGCCGTATGTAAATTGGATGATTTATGTGAATGAATGGTATTAACTAAATTGATAAGAGCGTCATCGGTTGATTTCCCTTGACGGAAGCCATACTGATATTTGCTGATTTTGAAAAAATTTGAATTTTCTAGAAAGAAAGTCAGCCTCTTGGTAGTAAGTTTTTCGAGAACTTTTCCCATTGTTGGTAGTAAAGAAATTGGATGGTAAGAATTGATGGCTTGTATGTCCTTGCCCTCTTTTAGGAAGAGTATGATGACGCCAACTTTTAAACATTTTGGAAAGTGACACAGTAAAAGGCATTTGTTGAACAGCTGAAAGAAAAATTCTGGAAAATTCAAATTGATTGTTTTGATTATGATGTTGCCTAAGCCGTCGTAGCCTGGTGCATTCCCATCATGTAAATAATTGATAACTCTGGCGATTACGTCTTTGGTGAATTGAAGGTCGTCTGAAGATGGAGTGTCGATATAAGAGCTTGAAGTTTGAGAGGGAGGTGTGGGGAATAGAAGTTCAAGTATGTCTTCGGGTTGTTCTAAATCATTGCCTCTAAGATGCGTGGAAGATCGCATGAATAGATGACTTGAGGAATAATTCTCGTTCGTGCACGAAAGTGTCAGATTTGGCGGTGGGGGAGTGTTGGAGTATGGTGGCATCTCCATTGACGGGCGCGCAGACTTCTATATCATTCGAGATGGACCTCTGACTGATCGCTGATATAAAGATGAGATCCTCAGACCTATTGTAGTCCCTTAAGCTGCAACACTCGGAGATGAATTCATTTTAATGGACGATAACTGCAGGCCACATTGTGCTAACCTAGTGGAGGATTTTCTTTTCGATGAAGAAATCGTATAAATGGAATGGTCAGCGTGTTCTCCAGACAAGAATCAAATAGAGCACGTTTGGAACGCTCTAGGAAGATGAGTTGCTGGCCACCAACCACTAACTCTTCAAGAACTGGAAAGATCTCTTCTGGAAGAGTGCGACAGAATACCCCAACTCGTGATTAATAGCCTCATTGACTCCATTCCTCAAAGGTGTTCAACGTTGCTGGACGTCCGTGGAAACCATACGCCCTACTGAAAACGAATTCCTATGAGAAAATACCTTTTCTTATTCTTTTTCTCTCATATGCACAAATTGTGTTTTTTTCCTTTTGTACACAAATGTGCAATAAAATGCATTTTTTTAGCCAAACATGTGTAATTTATTCTCATATAACCTACTACG
>JAPDSC010109716.1:0-11660 GCA_026290005.1 Latrodectus geometricus
GGTTTGGTTTGGTTTAGTTGGGTTTTGTGGCGCAAGGTCCAAAAAGGACAAGCTGCGCCAAACATAAAAGTTTCAACGAAAATTACTAAATTCTAGACAAAACCCAAACTCAACTTTAAAAATTTAAAATACAAAAATCAATGTATATGTTTATTTTAAAATCAAAAATAGCATAAGTACTTTTGAAAGTAAAATGAATTTTTAAAATTTAAATAAAATTAAGGAAACCAATTTCCCTTAAAAAGGAAAAAAGGTTTCGGTGGGGTGACTCCCCCACTAAATCATACATAGTTAAAAGGTCTGTTCCAAAATATTTAAAACGGTAAATGTTAAAATATGGGCATGAAATTAAAATATGAGTAACTGTATATGGTACATCACACGTCTTACACCATGGATTAAGTTCGCTTAAAAACAAATGTCTGTGTGTGAAACGTGTGTGTCCGATACGAAGGCGAGTCAAACGAACATCGGCACTTCGTAGCGGTAAAACAAATGATGGAATGAAGTATGGAAAGATGGCACGCAGTTTGTTGGAGACCTGCATACTCCATGTTTCCTGCCATAGAGAATTTACAAATTTTTTAACAACCCTTCTCACATCGAAAAGTGGGACACATGAATGAAGCAGAGACGATGCAGCTTTAGCAGCTGCATCTGCCCTTTCATTTCCCTCTAGACCTACATGACCTGGGATCCAACAGAAAATGATGTCATAACCCTTGCCAGCAAGGGAATCCAGAGCTCCAAAAATCTTGGACACAACGGGATGACAATAATTGGAATTTTCCAACGCTTCTAATACACTCAAACTGTCAGTATACACGCAGATTTTATTAAATTGCTCTGTATTCACAAGCTGAAGAGCTTGAAAAATAGCGGTAGCTTCAGCTGTAAAGATGGAGCAGGACGTATGAAGGCTGTAACCATAACTTGCATTAGCATAGAATATGCCACAGCCAACATGTCCTGCAGTTTTAGATCCATCTGTGAATACAGGCGTGTACGAAGAATACTGACAGCGATGTGAAAAGAAAAGCTGTTGAAAAACCATTGATGTTGTGTCCGATTTTCCAAAGTGAGCAAATGGATTAATAATTTTTATCTGTGGATCATACCAGGATTGATGTGAATGTAAGTCCGTCTTAGTAAAACGGACATCATGTAGGTCTGTTAGAAAGAGTTGAGCCTTTGTTCGAGTAAGAAAGGGTTGGATGCAATAGGAACGAGCATCATACAATCTCTTCAAGGCAGGAGTATATACCAAGGACCGTAAAGGATGTTTAATGTCAGACATGACTTTAGCGTAATAATTGAGAGACAGCTGCATTCGTCTCAGGTCTAAAGGCAATTGTTGGCAAATTGCATACAGACTCTGGACGGGTGATGTGCGGAATGCTCCCGAACAGATTCTCAAAGCAGAGTGATGCACAGTGTCAATTCTGCGTAAAACAGAAGTCCTAGCAGATCCATACACAACACTTCCGTAGTCAATACGAGATAAAATGAGTGCCTTATAGACACGAAGCAGTGACAAGCGATCAGCACCCCAAGATGTATTTGACAACACCTTGAGGATATTAAGCGATCGCTCACACTTTTTCCGCAAATATAAAATATGCGGAAGAAAAGTCAATTTTCGGTCAAATAAAACACCAAGAAATTTGATCTCGTTGACAACGGGTATTGTAGTGTCGTTCAGATGGATAATAGGATCATTGTGAAGGCTAGTCTTCTTGCAAAAATGGACACAGCAACTCTTGCTTGGAGATAATGTGAAGCCATTCTCTGCACACCATGCAGCTATTTTATTAACAGATGTTTGTAGTTGTCTCTCAATTAATCGCATATTTGATCCTTGGCAAGATATTTGCAGGTCATCCACATACATAGTGCCATTAACTGAAGGTGAAAGGTGATGGAGGATGCTACTGATGTATATGTTAAAAAGTGAAACACTTAAAATAGAACCTTGAGGAACACCCTCATATTGGATAAAAGTATTGAATGTAAAAGTTCCAATACGTACTTTAAAATTACGGGAGCGTAGAAAATTTTTTAGGAATATCGGGAGATTACCCCTAAAGCCAAAATCATATAATGTACGGAGAATACCGTATCGCCACGTACGGTCGTATGCCTTCTCAATGTCAAAGAAAATGGAGACCAGATGATTTCTTCGCACAAATGCGTTGCGAATTTGGGTCTCCAAATATGCAATATTATCAAGAGTGGATCTCCCTTTACGAAATCCACTCTGATTAATATGTATACATTTATTTTTTTCTAAGACATACACGAGACGGGCGTTGACCATACGTTCGAGAGTCTTACAAAGGCAGCTCGTCAGAGCTATTGGTCGGTAATTAGAAGGTATTGAAGGATCCTTACCAAGCTTTAGGACCGGAATGACTATAGCTTCATTCCAAAGAAATGGAAACTCATTTTCAGTCCAGATCCTATTGAACAAAAACAATAAATTCGATAGGGAATCTGGACTTAAATGTTGAAGCATCAGATAGCTAATTCCATCAGGTCCTGGGCTGGTATTATTGGCCTGCTGTAAAGCTTTCTTCAATTCTAACATCCGAAATTCACAGTTGTAGGGTAAGGCTTGTCCACAGTTGAAAGGAATTGGTGTTCGCTCAGCTCGACTCTTAATCCTTAAAAACGAAGGACTGTAAGAGTCAATGCTTGAGACACTAGCAAAACTTTCACCAAGGACATTAGCTATTTCCCTTGGAGAAGAATGTATAGCAGCTCCGGTTTTTAATATAGGAATGGAAAATTCCTTATAAATTCCATTGGCTGCTTTTACTCTTCTCCACAACTGCTTACTGGATATTGAAGATGTTATTGAAGAAATATAGCGAGACCAGGATTCCTTCTGACTTCGACGACGAGCTCTTCGAGCTAATGCCTTTGCTCTCTTAAAGGCAATAAGATTCTCCGTTGTGGGGTATCTCCTAAACAACCCCCATAACCTCCTCTGTTTCTTGTAAGTTATTTGGCATTCTTCATTCCACCATGGTTTGCACCGCTTGTGTGTTTTTGAGGAACTTTTCGGAATTGTAATATCAGCTGCAGATATAATTGTTTCGGTGACTCTTTGAACGGCCTCATTTATATTTCGGATCATGACCATAGTATCATCAACGACTGCCAATTGTGTAAATAGCGTCCAATCTGCCCGACTGTACACGTAAGTAGGTACACGTTGCTGCACACTACTACCTCCAGTCTGGGAGATGACGAGTGGGAAATGATCGCTATTATGCAGATCATTCCCTACAAACAATTTTAACAATGGCAGAAGTGAGGGAGAACAAATGGCCAGATCTAGCGAATGAAATGTTCTTGTGGGTAGGTGGAAATAAGTTTTCTCGTCGGTATTCATCAGACAGAGGCAATTATCAGAAATAAATTGCTCTATCTGACGACCGCGAGAATTAGTATCATCACTTCCCCACAATGTATTATGGCCGTTGAAGTCACCGAGCAACATAAATGGCGCTGGCAGCTGATCAACTAAATCATCGAGTTCCTCTTGGCAGATGACATCATGTGGTGGCAAATACATACTACAGACTGTAATCAAACATGATGTGTGAATTCTCACAGCTACAGCCTGTAGTGTAGTGTTTAATGGATGGACAGTGCTGGGAAAATTATTGGATGTTAATAGACAAACACCTCCAGACATTGCACCATCGTCACCACAGTCTTTTCGAAAGCATTTAAACCCACGCAGAGAAATTTTGTTTGTAGACTTCAGGAATGTTTCCTGAAGTGCCACACATGCGGGGTTATAAGCTGACGTTAAAGACTTGATGTCATCAAGATGTGATCTTAAACCATGGCAGTTCCAAGAAACAAAGGAAGTTATTGTTTAATTTGAAAAGCTCCTCTCCTGGAGCTAGAAGGCGTGTCATCTGACATCTCCTCGAACGAAATGTCATCGTCCGAGGGATGTAATGAGACAGCGTCAGCCTCCAGGGTTAAGGCTTTACGGGTGGATATGGAGGGCCTAACAGAACCCTCCTTTGAAGATCTTAATTTTAAAGCCTTTAAAGATTTTGATTTATAAGATGGAGCATTTCGTACTATTGGAGATTTAGATGACCTTGGCTTTTGTGTTGTTTTATTACTGGGTAATTTTTCAAGGGGAAGTGACATTGATTCTGTTTGAGTGCTTATTGATCTGGTGATCTTTTTTGTAGCGGCTGCGTAGCTAACTCCTGCTTCAGGGCAGCGAGAGGTAACTTGCCGTCTTGCCTCTGGATATGGACAATTGGTTGTCACTTTTATCGTGGTAATCTCTTTCTCAAGTACCCATTGCGGACAACTTCGAGAATAGGAGGGGTGATCGCCGTGACAGTTCACACACACCTCCTTCGCTGTGCAGGTCGAGCTATCGTGGCCAACTGCTGCGCAACGAGCGCAAGTCAGTTTGCCTCTGCAAGCATTCCTCGAGTGTCCGAAACGTTGGCATTGGAAACATCGCAAGGGATTTGGTATGTACGGCCGAACGGGCAAATTCATGTAAGCAGCTTTCACTGACTGCGGAAGGTCTGGCGTCGCAAAGGTCAGAATGAGATGCTTAGTATTAATGAACTTTCCATCTCTTCTGACTGCAATGCGTTCAACAGCACAGACCTTCTGATTCTGCAGGTTTTCAAGAATTTCGTCCGTCGGCGTGAACAGCAAATCTCTTGCGGATATAACACCACGAGAAAAGTTTAAACTACCGTGAGGCGACACGGTTACCTCTATGTTAGCAAGACAATTCATATTAATTATAACGGCTGCCTGATTAGCATTCGCAACCTCTATTAACAAATCACCAGATCGCACTTTCCTGATATTTTTTACTTCCCCAAGAATTCCCGATATTCCTTTCTCAATCAGAAAGGGGGACACATTTTCGAAATTACCCTCCTTTCTTTTTATGATAAAATGTTTGCAATTTATATTCTTAAATTGTTGCTCCCGTGGGAGAAAAGATTTGTTTTTATTTTCCATTTGTATATATTTAAAATTTCGGGACCTGACCGCACCACCCACCACGGAGTCCAACAAGGGGATGCAGACCAGCTGCACCAGTGCTAGCCAGATCCTATACGCTCTCAGTACATCCCTGTGATGGCCTCCATCCTTAACGAGTCATCCAGCAGATGTACCGATCGCTTGATCCATAAAGCCGATTGATGTGTTGAGGACCACAACACACCTCCCGTTTACCTGAAGCAGAGGCCAAAGTAATGTGTTGGTCTCTGGGGGCCTCAATTACCAGGACCCTCCTTTCCAGGGACACGGGTCTCCACGCACGGCAAACACGTGGGTGATTTAGTCCCCAAGAGTAGCTATTAGCAACAGAGCGGCGACAGCTACTCAAGGGGAGCCCTCAACCTCGTATGAGGCAACCACAATGAGGGAGAAAAGGAAGAAAAAGCAGTAGGGTAGAGAAGAGAAGAAAAGAAAGAAGAGAACAGATCACTGGGGTACCTCGGGATAGTGACACCCGTGTTTACTTAAAGAAAGTAAACCCCCTGAGGGGAAAATGGAGCTGGGAGTTGATCAACTAATTCATTTAGTTCTTCAGCTAGAATGAAGTCATTTGGTGGTAAATAAAGGCTACAGACAGTGATTAGACATGTAGTATAAATTTTGACAGATACAGCCTGCAGTGTAGTGCGAAGCTGATGTGCTGTGCTAGGGTATTTGTTTGATGTGAATATACAAACACCACCGCTTGCAGTGGCACTACCATCATAATCATTTCTGTAGCATTGAAACCCTCGTAGTTTAGAGCCAATAGTGGGCTTCAGGAATGTTTCCTGTAGAGCCACACATACAGGATTGTAGTAGGAGATGATGGCTTTGACATCATCAATTCGAGGCCGGAAACTACGACAATTCCATGAAACAAAGGAAGTCATTTATGGAATATGGCCACTAACCATTATCACTGTTACTGATGGTCATCTCAGATGAATCTTCTAAGCTAAAATCATCATCTGAGGGATGCAGTTTAACAGTGTCTGCATCCAAGGCCCGGAGGGCTTTCTTTGAAAGTGAGGAAGGTATTCGATGGCCTTCCTTAGAGAGTTTTAATTTTCTCGCTTTCAAGGCTTTTGATTTTGCCGACATTTTGGTAAACGTGGGAAGAGTCTTCGTTGTGCTCGTGATCTTGGAGGGCAAACGAACTGAAGACATGAGCCTTCTTCTGTCTGCGTGCTACAAGATCGAGTGACCTTTTTAGCTGCTGCTGCATAGCTAATACCTGTTACTGGAGTTCGAGAAGTAACTAACCGTCTTGCCTCTGGATAAGATATGTTGTTTTTAATTTTGATAGTGGTAATTTCTTTCTCCAGTTGCTAAACAGGGCAAGTTCGAGAGTAAGAAGTGTGATTTCCTTTGCAATTGACACACACTTCTTTAGCATTGCAGGTAAGACTATCGTGGCCAACGTCAGAACAACGGGCGCAAGTCATTTTACCCCTGCATGCTATTTTAGAATGGCCAAAACGTTGGCATTGGAAACATCTGAGAGGACTAGGAATATATGGCCGAACAGAGCACCTCATATAAGCGACTTTTATATATTCTGGCAAGTCTGGTGTCGCGAACGTCAAAATTAGATGTTTTGTATTTAGGACAATGCCGTCTCGTTTGATGGTAATTCGCTTGACAGCACAGACTTTCTGGCTTTGTAGGTTTTCCAATATTTCCTCTGTTGGCGTGTGATATAGGTCCTCTGCAGAAATAACCCCTCTGGAGAAATTTAAATTACCATGTGGTTCAACAGTTATCGCTATATTAGCAAGGGATTGCATACCCAGCAGCAGCATGGATTGTTTTTCAGACCCAGTTTCAACGAGAAGATTACCTGAGCGTAACTTTTTAATACTCTTTACTTCGCCAAGGTGAGATGTAAGACCCTTTTCAATAAGAAAAGGGGAAACAGATTCAAAAGAACCTCCAATTTTTTTAACAATAAAAAATTTAGCTTGACATAATTGCATTTGTTGCTCCCGAGGGAGTGAAGAGAAAGTTTTTTGTTCCATATAGGATTACACGAAATTCGGGGACCGACGGCACCACCCACCACGGAGTCCTACAAGGGGATGCATCAACTGCACCAGTGCTGGCCAGTCCCTATACGCTCACAGTACATCCCTGAAGTGGTCTCCACCCTTAACGAGTCACCCAGTAGATGTACCGATTGCTTGATCCATAAAGCCGATTGATGTGCTGAGGACCACAACACACCTCCCGTTTACCTGAAGCAGAGGCCAAAGTAATGTGTTGGTCTCTGGGGGCCTCAATTACCAGGACCCTCCTTTCCAGGGACACGAGTCTCCACGCACGGCAAACACGTGGGTGATTTAGTCCCCAAGAGTAGCTAATAGCAACAGAGCGGCGACAGCTGCTCAAGGGGAGCCCTCAACCTCATGAGAGGCAACCACATTGAGGGAGAAAAGGAAGAAAAAACAGAAGATGAGAGAGGAGAAGAAATGAAAGAAGAGGACAGATCACTGGGGTACCTCGGGATTGTGACACCCGTGTTTACTTAAAGAAAGTAAACCCCCTGAGGGGCCAAAAATCTTGGACACAACTGGATGACAATTATTATAGTTTTCCAACGCTTCTAAAAAAACTTAAACTGTCAGTATACATGCAGATTTTATTAAACTGTTCTGTATTTACTAACTGAAGGGCTTGATAGATAGCCGTTGCTTCAGCGGTAAAAACGGACAAGGACGTATGGAGGCTGTAACCATGACTGGTATCAGCATAAAATATGCCACAGCCAACATGTTCTGCAGTTTTTGAACCATCCGTGAATACAGGCGTGTATGATGAATACTGACAGCGAGGCGATAGATAAAGCTGTTGAAAACCTGTTGAGGTTGTGTCAAATTTTGTATATTGAGCGAATGGATTAATAATAGTTATCTGTGGATCGTACCAGGGTGGATGTGGTTTTAAGTCCGTTTTAATAAAACGAACATCATATAGGTCTGATAAAGGAGTTGATCTTTAGTTCGAGTGAGAAAATGTTGGATGCTGTATGGTCGAGCATCATATAGTCTCTTTAATGCAGGAGAAATGGCCAAGGAACGTAAAAATTGTTGACGGTCAGACATGACCTTTGCGTAATAATTGAGAGACAGCTGCATCCGACTCAGGTCTAAAGACAATTGTTGTCAAATCGCAGAGAGACTCTGGACGGGTGATGTGCGGAATGCGCCAGAACAAATTCTCAAAGCAGAGTGATGCACAGTGTCCAGTCTGCGTAAAACAGAAGACCTAGCAGATCCATACACAACACATCCGTAGTCAATACGAGATAAAATGAGTACTTGATAGACACGAAGGAGTGACAAGCGATCAGCACCCAAAGAAGTATTAGATAACACCTTGAGGATATTAAGCGATCGCTCGCACTTCTTCCGCAAATGTAAAACATGCGGAAGAAATATCAACTTTCGGTCGAAAGTCATACCAAGAAATTAAATCTCGTTGACTACAGGTATTTGTGTGTTAATAAGTTTGATAATCGGATCGTTGTGAATGCTGGTCTTTCTGGAGAAATGGACACAGCAGCGCTTGCTAGGAGGTATTGTAAAGCTATTCTCTGCACACCACGCAGCTATTTTATTTACAGATGCTTGTAATTGTTGCTTAATTAATCGCATATTCGATCTTTGGCAAGATATTTGCAGGTCATCCACATACATTGTACCATTAACAGATGGTGAAAAAGATGAAAGATGCTACTTATGTATAAATTAAAAATTGTTACACTTAAAATTGAGCCTTGGGGAACACCCTCAGCTTTAATAAGTATTAATATTATACTTTTAAAAGTATTGGACAAAAGACGACCAATACGTACTAATACAGGAGCGTTAGAAATTTTTCAGGAATTTCGGGAGATTACCAGTAAAGCCAAAATCATATAATGAACGGAGAATTCCATGTCGCCACGTACGGTCGTATGCCTTCCCGATGTCGAAGAAGATGGAAACCAGATGATTCCTCCGCACAAAAGCGTTGCGGATTTGGGTTTCCAAATATATAATGTTATCAAGAGTGGATCTTCCTTTTCGGAAGCCACTCTGATTGACATGTATACAATTTTTTTCTTCTAACACATGTACGAGCCGGGCGTTAACCATACGTTCGAGAGTCTTACAAAGGAAACTCGTCAGAGCTATAAGCCGATAATTTGAGGGTTCTGAAGGATCCTTACCAGGCTTAAATACCGAAATTACTATTGCTTCGCACCAGAGCGTTGGAAATTCATTTTCAGTCCAGATCCTATTGAACGAATATAATAAGTTCAATAGGGAGTTTGGACTTAAATGTCGAAGCATTTGGTA
Source organism: Latrodectus geometricus (assembly GCA_026290005.1). Classification (NCBI taxonomy): domain Eukaryota; kingdom Metazoa; phylum Arthropoda; class Arachnida; order Araneae; family Theridiidae; genus Latrodectus; species Latrodectus geometricus. The sequence continues at coordinate 9,390 of JAPDSC010109716.1, forward strand.
ACTGATTCCATCAGGTCCTGGGCTGGTATTAATTGCCTGCTGTAATGCTCGCTTCAATTCCCACATCCGAAATTCGCAGTTGTATGGATAATCTTGTCTATGGTTGAAACGGATTGGTATTTGCTCAGCTCGACTCTTAGTCCTTAAAAACGAAGGACTATAAGAGTCGGCACTTGAGACGTTAGCAAATGTTTCACCAAAGACATTAGCAATGTCTGCAGGAGAAGAGCATATAGCAGCTCTGGTTTTTAAAATAGGAATTACAAATTCTCTATAAATACCATTGGCTGCTTTTATTTTTCTCAATAACTGCTTACTATATGTGAAAGATGTAATTGAAGAAACATAGCGAGACCAGGATTCCTTCTGACTTCGACGACGAGCTCTGCGAGCTAATGCTTTTGCTCTCTTATAGGCAATTAGATTCTCCGTTGTGGGGATCTCCGAAATAACCCCCATAACTTCTTTGTTTTTTATAAGTTTCTTGGCATTCAATGTTCAACAAAGATTTGCCTTTTTAGTGTAGAAGAACTCTTAGGTATTGCAGTATCAGCTGCACCTATATGATTGTTTTAGTGACTTTATATACAGCATTATCAATATGCTCGATCGTAACTATTCTATCATCAACGACTGAAAATTGTGTAAATAACGTCCAATCTGCCGACTGTACACGTAAGTAGGTATGTGTTGCTACAAACTACTACCTCCAGTCTGGGAGATGACGAGTGGGAAATGATCGCTATTATGCAGATCATTCCCTACTGTTAAATTCAACAACGGCAGAAGTGAGGGTGAACAAATAGCGACATCGAGAGAATGAAATGTTCTTGTGGGTATGTGGAAATATGTCTTCTCACCGGTATTGATCAGACAGAGGCCATTATCAGAAATAAATTGCTCTATCTGACGACCGCGAGAATTAGTATCATCACTTCCCCACATAGAATAATGTCCGTTAAAGTCACCTACTAACCAAAATGGTGTAGGCAGCTGATCCACTAATGTATCGAGTTTCTCTTGGCGGATGACATCATGTGGTGGCAAATATAAACTACAGACTGTAATCAAACATGTTATGTGAATTCTCACAGCTACAGCCTGTAGAATAGTATTTAATAGATGGACAGTGCTTGGGAAGTTATTAGATGTTAATATACAAACACCAGACACTGCACCATCGTCACCACTGTCTTTTCTAAAGCAATTAAATCCACGCATGTTAATATTGTTGTTGGACTTCAGGAATGTTTCCTGAAGTGCCAAACATGCGGGATTATATGTTGATATTAGAGACTTGATGTCATCATGACGTGAACGCAAACCATGGCAGTTCCAAGAAATAAAGGAAGTTATTTTTTAAATTGAAGAGCTCCTTTCCCGGAGCTGGAAGGCGGGTGAATTACAAACTCCTCGAACGAAACATCGTCGTCCGAGGGATATAAGGACACCGCGTCAATCTCCAAGCAAGAAAAAGCATTACTGTGGAGATAGATGAATTTTTAAGTTCTTTTGAAATTTTTAATCTCAAAGCTTTCCCCGCTTTAGATTTTGCGAAAGGAGTTTTTTTGAACCTTGGCTTTTCAGATAATTGGGGTAATTTAACTGAGGAAATAGAACATGTTTCGGTTTGTGTGCTGCTCGATTTGGTGACTTTTCTGGCAGCATTGGCATAACTGACTCCAGGTTGGGAGTACGTGAAGTGACTATTCGTCTCGCCTCCGGATAAGAACACTTTTGTTGAATCTTTATTGTGGTTATCTCTTTCTCCAGTAAAAACTGAGGACAAGTTAGAGATTGGTTGGTTGGGTTTTGTGGCGCAAGGTCAAAAAAGGACAAGCTGCGCCAAAAAATTAAGTTTTAAGGAGAACTTTTATTGTCAAAACCCATACACAACGTTAAAAATTTAAAAAAACAAAAATAATTGTATATAAATATATTAAAATCTAAATGAGTAAAATTGTAAAGGTAGAGTAAAACTCAGAAAATTTAAATAAAATAAAGAAATCCAATTGCCCTTAAATAGGCAAAAAGATTTCTGTGGGGTGGTTCCCCTAACAAATCAGACAATGTTAAAATATCGGTTTTAAAAAACTGTAAACGTTGCTGGTTAAAATAATGACATGAAATTAAAATATGATAAATAGTGTATGGTTCATCACACGTTTCACACCATGGGTTTAATTCACTTAGAAATAGATGTCTATGTGTGAAACGTGTGTGGCCGATACGAAGGCGAGTTAATCTTACGTCTGCACTTCGTAGCGGTAA
>JAPDSC010109717.1:0-24245 GCA_026290005.1 Latrodectus geometricus
CACACACACACACACACACACACACACACACACACACACACACACACCGATTAGTTTCCTTAATCTTTAAAAATGCCATAAAATTATTTTCCTTTATAAGCTTTAGTCGTAATCTAAATTTTTTTAATATTTCCCCATAAGCCAACTTTGAAAGCTTTTGATGCAATCTTTTGACGAAACTCTTAAGGTTATTATGTTTTTAAACATAACACCTGATTTTGTTTTACAAAATAGAGAAAAGGATTTTGGTAATCACCTTTTAAAAATGTTTTTCTTAAAAGTTGTTTCTTTCGCAATAACTTTTTGTATGCATTTTCAATAAAATGCTTAGTATCAAAATATTATACATTCTTATGATCATTATAAATTATTTATTTATATTTTAATTTCCTTCTGATATACAACTCGCATTTCAAAATTATTTTTTAAAGCATGGTGATAACACTAAGACATTTAGGAAACGTAAATCTATTTTATAGAATAGAAAATGTTTCAGGGCACAAATATATACTGTTATCTTCACACTGAAAATTCGAAAATCAAATAAATTCCTTTTTATATTTTAAATGTGTGAACAAATTTAAAAATATGTCATTAAATATAAATCTATTTACATTTAAATGATTAAAAATATGACAGCGAAACTTGCCATTAAATGAGATTAGATCCTTTACCCTTTCAGAAGCCCCACCCAAAATGTCTGCTTCCTTCCTTTATTCATGTTTTGTATCAAACATCAGTGAACAAAAATTTTACGTAAACCTTTATGAGATTTAAGATAAACTAACTTTCTGACGATAGATGGCAGTGCATGTTGCAGGAAAATATTAATAAGCTCTTCACATTTATCTTGTAATTTTGTCCCTAAAGATTTGAGATGTTTTTATCCCTAAAGGAAATATAACAAAACGCAATTAAAGTTTCCTAGTTGTAAAATTTCTTAAGATATGTATTGAGTTTATTTTTTAAGATTATTAGTTACATTAACTATCAATTTTCCAATTAAATGAATTGAATTTATCTTTATATTTATTTATTCATTCATTAGTGTATCATTTAGCGTTTTTATAACTTGCTTCTTACATTAACGTTGAGAATATTAAGCAAAATAACCTAATTTATAATTTAAATAATTTAAAATGTTTATGTTTAATAAAAAAGGACAAAAAACTGTTTCAAATTTTAAAATATGAATACATAGATTTTTGCATTCAATACAAAAAACTCTTATTAATTAACTTATTAAACAACATGCCAAACTTCATAATTCTAATTATGTCTTTTGTTACATAATTTAATGTTAGAATAAGAATTAAAATTGTAACACATTTTTTTTTATCTCGCTAGCCGTAATTTGCATTTATAATGTATGAAATTATTGCATTATCGATAAAGATATATCTTTGGAATTCATTCACAAAGTAAATATATTGTAGTACAAATTAAATTTTAAGAATTCTATAGAGAATTCTTAATTATTATGATTTATCGTATCTCTTATTTTCGAAAAACACAGAAGTGACAAAAGAGTAGTGAAAGCAGAAAAAAAAAATCGAAACAAGCATGATCATCATTTTGTAAATTCATTTTGAATCATGTCATACATATATAAGTCAATGCCATTCTTCTGAGAAATGTTTAAAAACTACACTTCACGGTCCAAAATCATGTTACGACTCAAAAGTTTTGAAAAGGTGTGAGAAGGATTCACTTTTTAATAAATCAAACTCTAGCAAGTTTCAAACATAGAAATTCATAAGTTTTATGTTAAGAAATTTTAAATAAATCCGCCGCCATAGAATGCACTACATATGTATATTAAATGAGACATGTGCAACACTTAATAAAGTATAAGAAAGAGTTAAAACACCATTTGCTAAAATGAAAAAACAAAACACAAATATTTTTGTCAAAATTTGAAAAAAATAATTGGATTTATTAAAACTGTACAGAAGTTAAAAATTACTAAATAATGTAATTTTGAAGTCACGAGAAGTATATGCACAAACTTCTTAATAGAATGTATAAACTTAAACTATTCAATAAAATAACAAAAATATTGTTTATAAATCAAATTTTTTAATAAATGACCGTAAAATATACGACATAGCAAAAACAATTTGAAGCTGATATGGATGCTCTATTAACTTCTTGGAAAAATAATTCGATCACTAAATTTAATTTGAATAAATCTGCCACATAATGCATTACAATAAGATTCATTGTATAATGGCAATGGAACCATGCATCTATAAGTGAGCAGTTTCCATGACAACTACAAACTATACTACCTTTCATCATTTCAATTCAGGTTAGTGAAATAGTATAAGTCTAGAAAGATGACCATTTAAAGATGGAAAATACATTCACTACTCTTCATGTCCTTATTTGATTGAAGTTTCACCTTGGATTCTGAATTTTTATATATTATGATTTTTAAAGATCCGGGCACAGGATGATTAAAGGAACTTTCTAAGGTGCAAAAACTGCGCAATTAATAGTGAATAGGAAAACACGAAATTTGGAAAAATATGTATTGTTTTATAAAATTTTAAATAGTTCACATGTAATTGCTTAAATTGTAAATAGTTTAGTTTCAATTTTATTTCTTGAAGTGAAATAATTTATTGGACATTTAATTCAAATTAAATTCTAAGAAGATTTTAACAATAAATGCACATATTTTTATAAAATAAAAGGCTAAATATATCAAGCTCGTTAAGTAATTTATTAAATAAATAGAATTCTCATGAATTTTGAGATACTTTAGTTAAATGCTTGCAAAATGCTTAAGCAATATCTTTTTCTTGGAACGAACTCAGAATTCTATTAAATTCCAAATTTTTCTAGTTTGTTAATCTAATGTTTTTTTAATCTACAAATTATAATATGTTTTTTTTTTTCTAAATAGGATAAAATCATAAGTTTCACTTTGGAAAAACGTAAAACATTAAAAGAAGCTTATACTAAAGAAAAAACAATTTTGCTATTTTTCATGTTGTAAGAAGCAATTTATTTGTTATAGAATTTCAGAAATGAATTTTTAAAAAGTAAAGCATATTTTTTAAGATTTAAATTTTTGACATCATGACTCCTCAGTGATTCTATCAGTGCTTATTAATTATTTTAGGGTCAATACAAGAAAAGAAACTGACATAAATAAAAGGCATTTCTACAATTTTGTAGTTGCGAATTCTGAAATAAACTAAAAAAAATGGTTGAAAGTGATTTTCACATTCGTATGTCCTATTACCGCCAGCGCTAACGCTCTTTCTTTCTGATCGTTTGCTCAACCCTGCGGCTTTCCGTGCCTTAAAACCTTTTTCTGTCGTATGAAAGAAATCGAACCACAATTTTTTAGATTTTTCTTACCTCCAGACAAGGTAAGAAAGTTCGCTTTCAGCTTTTCTGCATCTATTAGGAACTAGAATAGTAAGATTCAAAAAGCGTATTTATTTTCTTCCCTTCATATATCTAGATTGCTCTATACATTTACAGAAATGATTTAACATATTTACTCGGGAATTAGTCATGAATAATTTTATTAATTTTTATTTTTTAATTCAGCAATATATTTTATAAATATTGATTGGTAATTCTTCGGCTTGATTCATTTTAATTTTATATCAATACTTATATTTTATATTTAAAGAGAAACAAAACAAAATTAATTTATGGAATTTGCAGAGTGCAGTAGGAGTAGTCATGATAACTAAAAATCTTGTAACTTTGTTCCATAAGAGAATGTTCCTAATTATCATGGATAGAAAGAAAATGAATTATTGTTTATAGTTGTTTTAGTTTAATTTCAATAACATATTTTAAGACATGTTTATGAATAAAATTAACAAATATTTCTGAAACGAATTGTTCTTTAAGATCCTAATCCAAAATATATCTGCATCTTCTTGATTATTATTTGTTGTTTCTAGAATATTAATAAATGGAAACATTAAATTGTGGGTGTGATATCAAATAATTTAATTTATAAATCTACAAAATAGTCTTATTTACCACAGTCGAATTTAACAAGCTCGAAACATCACATTTCATCTTTTTTGTGTAATTTTGTTATTTTAAACTGAAATTTTAATTTACAGACGAAAATATTTCAGCACACATTTCTTCTGATAACCACATCAATTGATATCAAGTGCAAAAAATATTATTTACCTATACTTCAAATTTCTACCCATAAAAAATTAAAATGCAATCATAAACATTTGAACAACTTTTAAAAACTAAAGATTGTATCTTTTCTTATAAAGAGACTCATAGCCTAAAAATATTCGGAAAATTGGTGCACAGATCATTAATTTACTTATGTGATCAAATGAATGCAGAAATATGGAAATCTACTGAAACTAATTGTTTTTTCCAGAATTTTTTCTATTTAAAAGTAGTTTATATAATCTTTTAGGGAGGCTCAATTCTAATTTTAGAATATATGAGTTGAATTTGTTATCATGCAAACTATAAAAATTCTGTTCGGCTTATTTATTTATTTTTTTTAATTTCAGCGGCAGTAAAAATTTAACTGAAGTGTGTGTAACGTTTAAAGTATTAATTTGTTTTATTTGTTTTCATTATTCAAGTAGAAAATGCTGTGACGTGTAAGTATTCACAAATGCACTAATTATTCAAAGTTTGTTTGCTTGGATGTTTGTCAATTATTTGTTTTGTTGAATTTTTCTTTGTACCCCGAAGTATGGAAAGCCTTGTTCTGTATTAGGAAATAATTTTGGTTTTATGCTTTCCAGATTTTAAATATGAAACACAAACAAATAAAAATATAAATTTAAAATTCTTTTAATTTAAATACTGATAAATTCAATTGTAGGACTATTAAAAATATAAGGAAACAGAGACAATTAATAATTTTAAATGGTTAAAAACTGATTTTTGATTACTACTAATTAAATTTCTCTGGTTTATTAATTTTGAAATTTTCGAGTGGAGCTCATTCTTTATCACTAAATCCAAATTTCTTCATGAAACAATCATTTTGACTAAAATTACCTTTTATTCAAAAATATTGATTACTGCTTTTGTCCTTAGAATCCTAACTTTTTCTAGTTTTTTCGTACCTCCTTAACCTCATTTATCTTATTTTTTGGTCCTGGATATTATAAATAGCCCTTATTTTTTTAATTTAATGTTGGATTTTAACAAGGATTTTGCATAATTTTAAGCTTTCCATGGTTTTCAAATTCCCTTCTATTCAGCCTATTATTTGTATTTCCTCATGGACATAAAATACATTTTTCAAAGGGTAGGAAATCTGCCTTTGATTCTTAATTTAAGAGAAATCTAAAAATTTTTACAATTTATAGATTAAAGACTGAGAAAAATATAATTTTTTTAATTGATTATCTTGTGAAACTTTCAATACTGACATTAAATCAGTTTTAAATAATATATATACAATATTAATACAGAAAACAACACTAAAATATTTTATAAAATAAAATAATTAAATATTTTTTACTGTAATTTTTCTTTACAATTACTCCTGTGTCTTAGGAATACTTGCTTCGAGTGATTGACTTGTTTTCACCACTATTCAAGTTTCAATGAATGACTAGTTATTATCTATCCTGATAGCTAGAATCTTATTCACTTGATGCACATTTAGAACATTAATTTATTTACAGCAAACAAAAGACCAAATATACTATTTTTCTTCCTATTAGTAATATAACTCCCTTGATATATATTTAAAAGAGTTAATATACAAATAGCACAATGAAAATATCAAATATACTATTTTATTTGCTTGTTCATTAATTTAAGTAAATATCAAGTGGCAATCCCCTGAAATCAAATCTTAACTAGCCATTTCTGAAATTTACAACATATGAGAAGAACAAAAATCTCTCATAACGTTTCAGGCATTCGGTAAAAAAAAACAAAACAGAAGAAAGCATAAAGGTGTTTTGATAAGTACTTTAGATTCAAGAGCATTTATGTGCAGCTTCATGATTGACAGTAATAAGAGAAAAAGACAGTAAAAGATTTAATAACTTTGATAAAAAAATTACAATTTACACGAATGTTTTCATAAAAATTGATAAGGAGAAATCTAAGAAAGTGAAAAAAAGTAAGTTTCATACATTACAGCATGCTAGTAAATCTGAAATATTCGAAATGGATACAATCTATTTCTTGTTGAAAAATATGGCAATATGTAATTTAATACTTTGACAGAATAATTCATTTAATATAATACCGTTAAAAACATTTTTCAACTCTAACTCTTCTAACGCTTGAATTTTAGATATTTTTATTCTTTCTTATATAAATGGACATTCTGTGAATGAATATTCCTATAGATATACCCTATTAAAGTTAGATAATATTTTAAAGTGCATACATTTTCATATGCAAGATTATATAAATTTCATTAATTTTTAAAGAAATGCGTTATGTGTCCCACTGCAGCGAAATGATTGTAAGAGAGAAATTAAGTTTTTCTCTCATAAATTCAAGCATAAAGTTTCTAATGGTAAAAATATATATGATGTTAAATCGGAAAATATATTCTAATGATAATTATTTACTACAGCAATGTAAATTTAAAGAGGATATTTATATTTATATAAAATATTTTGTGTGTAACAAGATAGTTATTGATAAATAATTTTTACTCAAAATGTTCTTGCCAATTACTTAAATTTATAAAAGTAATTAATTTTTTAATGTATATTTACATAAAATCAATTTACTGTAAAAGTACTACATTAACATAATTTATTAATGTGTTTCATATAATAAAATTTATTAATTTTTTAATGTTCTAATAAAACTAGATTTATAAAGTAAAAAATTTTAAGTAACATAAAATAAAATAGATACAATATTAAATATAAAATAACAAATGCAAAATATGGATACGTTTTGGCTCTCTGTTACTCATACTTGACCATTATTTCATCTCAAAACAATTGTACTCATTTTACAAAGAACAAAACAGAGATTTTAAAAAATGTAGATTGAACACTTACATTCTTTAAAGAAATATATTGCTATATTCAAAAGGTCATAGTGATCAACACAATGTTAGTTTTTATAATATTTTTGTATTATTACTTTTTGATTAATATTTGCGAAACCGTTAATAGCTTTCAGTATTGAACTAAACTTTTACGCTAAAATAAAATGAATAACTTTAGAACTTTAGTTTGTTTCTCCAGATGTTTAATGACATATTTATTCAAAAGATTTTGACCTTATCTTTATTTTGCTTACAAGTTCAATATCATCATTACTATTACTTATAATCAGCTATAACGTTATAGTTATCTATAATAATAAAAGCAAGTGTAATGTGTCTGTCCGTTTGTCTGACCGAGCTCTCCAGCCAAATCTATCGCACGCAGGGACCTGGAATTTTTTACACGGAAGCACAAGGGGGCTGGCCACCAGACCTCGAAGCCCGATTTTCGATTTTTGAATTAGAAAAATTTAAAAAAAAATTATTTATAAAACTTCTTCTCCAGATCGCTGCTCGCCAATAGCTGATTCCGGGGTTATAGATAGATAATAAAAGCAAGTGTAATGTGTCTGTCTGTCCATTTGAAATTTGTTCGTTACCAATGTCAAATTATGGTAAAACTATACTTTAAGGTGGCCCCTTGGCAAACATGGCGATTTTTGTTTGGCTATCGTTTTTATTGGCGATTTTTGTTGGCACAGACAATGAATTCCCCTGTTGCTATCGGAATATGATTGGGGTTTGCCCGGCTTGGCGATCAATCGCGATTACAACTTTGCGAGAATCAAAGAGGCACCATAAAGTATATTCCTAATTTGAATGTTGTTAGCTTGGTTGTTTAAAAATGCCGCCATTTCCCCTATTTTTACATGATTGTTATTAACTGGAAAAAAAGAAATAAAAGTTTCATTCATTTAATGTCGCTGAATTCGGATAACTATTCCCTTTTTGACTAAAAATTTAGTCAAAGGCAACCTCTATGATTATAATGATTTCTTTTACTGAAATTCGGAAGGTTTTCATCATTCGCACTTACAATATGAAATAACTTTAATTTGAATCGAAGTTGATCTATAACGTAGTAAGTTTCATTGAATATAAATTAATGTTTTGATTGCTATCAATATTAAATCTGACATCAATTTTGAAACATGGAATATTATTGTATTAGTCTGCAATAATATAAACATGTAAGAAGTACAACAGCGGTATGTTATGATAGGAACCATTTTCCTATTAACTGAGAAACTAGCGCCCTCTATTCCAAACTTTACAGAAATTTCTAGACGTTTCCAGAAGTAAAAATTGTTACAGTTATTTAAAACTGTAAAGGCTGGTTTGAACATCCACGTGAGAAGGTGCTACGTGGATATGATACGCGAGTGAAGTGAGACAATTTGCAGAATTTCACATTCTAATTTTGATTTGATAAGCTGCGTTACTGTATAGTTTACTTAAAGCAAAAAATTCATCACATATTTTCATTTGAATATTTAATTCCCGTGGGAGAAGAAATGGATCCTAAAAAGCCTGAAGAGAAACCTGGTGAGAAAAAACCCGGACAGCCTGATGATAAAGGAGGAAAACCAGGAGAAAAGAAACCTGGGGAAGAAAAAACTCCACCTACAAAGTAGAGGATCAGCTTTTATGGAAGAATAAAAAAAAAAAATGAAGCCAAAATTATGAGTGAGTGATAAAATGTTATTATTTATGTTTTAGAGAATAACTTATAATAATCAAGATGAAATCTTAATTTTGCATTTTAAAATTTGGACTTTACTTACCCTTATAATTTTTTCCGCCTTTAATAATTTCGGTTAATTCCCAGTGAACGGTACGCATATATACAACGGTAATCTATAATAATAAAAGCAAGTGTAATGTGTCTGTCTGTCCATTTGTCTGACCGAGCTCTCCAGCCAAATCTATCGCACGCAGGGACCTGGAATTTTTTACACGGAAGCACAAAAGGGCTGGCCACCAGACCTCGAAGCCCGATTTTCGATTTTTGAATTAGAAAAATTTTAAAAAAATTATTTATAAAACTTCTTCTCGAGATCGCTGCTCGCCGATAGCTGATTCCTGGGTTGTACCAGCTCCTTTTGAGAAACAATTCTGGCGACCATCTTTTGGAAAATTTTCCGTTTAAAATATTTAGGATATATTGTTCCTTTTTATCGACGAGGAATGTTGTGTGTGGGGGGGGGAAGAGAGAGAGACAGTCTACGTGTCCTACACTACTATTCCTGCGCTATTCACTTATCTGCATTTTCTAAATGCACGGGCAACGCCGGCGGGTACAGCTAGTATATGATATTTGCAAGTCATATAATTATAAAAGAAATCAAAAGAGAACACATAATGTTCAATATACAATTTCTTTCTTACCAAAGTGTTATACTATTATTTAATTTAAGATGTAGCATTTGAGGGCTAAGAAGCTGAAGAATATCTAAGAAAATATTTAAAATATTGCCACCTCTCAAATACAACGTCTAGCAAACTTTTGACAGAATGTTTAAAGCACTGAGCTGCTGACCAAGAGATCATCGGTTTGATAGCTACGAATACATATAGATTTTTTATTTGTTCTAATTTATGATGTTTTTCTCAAAGTTTGAAGAAAAATTTCGTTTATGTTAATTTTCCAAATTTCCATATTTCTAGAAATTTCTAATGTTGTATATAAGGGCCATCCCTCGGTATAATGACATTTAGAGTGTAGGTTTTGCTTCCTGCTTGCATCGTGCTAATGAATTTCTTTAAAACGGCGTTGTTATTCTTTCTAACTTCCACGAGATAATATTAAATCATAACATGCTGATGATTGTGAATGAAATAAAAAAAAGGCTTTTTTTCTTAATAAATTTATAAACCAATATACATGTTTACTAAATTATTTAATTTTTATTTCCCTCCATAAATCCAACATTACAATACAACAAAATTATCAATCTAAATGAAAACGTATTGTAAGAAAAGTATATATAATTTAAAAAAATAACAAACATTTTTTTGGGAAAGATGCATTTTTATCATATAAGTCTGTTTTATTTTAGTAAGATACTGCATCAAAATGCATAACATTTCACACTTACATCTGTAAAATAATCTTATTTATAACATCACAGTTTTGTTCCTAATAATGTTACCACTTGCTTTCATTACATTTATCTTTCAGTTTTTAGTAACAAACTTTTTTCAAGTGTTATTGAAATATATAACAAAAGCTAACTTTTTTGATGCAAATATTTCACTGAGTTACAAATAATATTTTGGGAAAAATAATGAAATGTTTGAATATGCTTCTTTTATTCAACCCCCAGTTTCATCTTTCATAGTTAAATAAAAAAAAATATTCCTTAGTTGACATTTAAAATTCCAAGTGCCGTTAATTTAAATAAAATTAACATTCCATGAAAACATCCCAAAATGTATTTCAGCATACGAAGACTGATGCTTTCATTTCAGGAATATATATATTCGCATTACGACGTCGATTGTGTAAACACTTCATCGCGAAAATTATTTCCTAAGCTTAGATTTATACTCATACGCCCACTTTGCCCATTTTTATATTCTTGTACAATATTCAGAACCTCATGAATAAAATTTATTAGCAAATGTTGTATATTTTGAAAACAGAATCTTCAACATTCTGCTTTATGAAAGTGATTTTAGTCTTACTATATATTGAATATGGAGTATTTTTCTGCTAAGTTCGGAATGAAAAGAACCTTTGAAATATGTTGATAATGGAATGCCTATTTAAAAAAACAACTCTGAAAGGTTGTATTCCTGAATAATGAATAAATTAAAAGTTTATTACAAATTCAGTTTTCTTCTTTTAAATTGACGATATGTGAAAATATAAAAACTGATTTTTAATTAAAACTTTTTTTTTTACATTACGAAATTAAAAATAAATAGAAAGGAAAATGTAAATTTATTTTATAAATTGTTATATCAAAAGTAAATATTTTCCTATACACATTCATTATTTTATTAATTATACCATATTTAAATTCCATTGCTTGAAGTATTTATTTAATGAAAATAATATCCCTATTAAAAGAAATTATAATGTGTTCAGATTAGTATTCTTTGTAATTATAATTTGGTGAATAGATTTAACTTTTAGAACAATTCGACTTCCTTAATTTTACAAATAAGTCAACCGAATATTTCATGCAACCTGGATTCTGTGTGTGTGTGGGTTGGCACTTAATTAATTCCATTATAATTTTAACTGATACGAATCTATTTGATTTTATTTATAACTCAAATATATAAGTTTCATTTTAATTAATAAATTTATAAGGTTTCTACATACGACTCATAATCTGATATATAGCTATTGCATCATATAATATATTTGATTTAAAGGATATAAAATATAATTCATGTTTTCTTCAATCATTAATAATATTCATCATGACCAATAACTACTAAGCTGAGAGTTAGATTTGCTTGTTGCTATATGGTCATTATTTGACCATAAGTGAGCTATTAAAGGCTATGAAGTCAAACATGGGACCAGAACCTACATGAGAAAGAGAGGGAAATATAGGTGAGTTTTCCTTACACATAAAGTGGATGAATAAGAATTTTCCAAATGTTCTTTCCCTAATTGGAACTTGATAAATATAACTAGTGTCTATGAAAATCCCCCAAGGAAGCTATACGAGGTGAATATTCAAATAGTTTATATCTATATTTAATATGTAGCATCAAATATTTTCCAAAATTCAAAACAAAAAATATTTAACATTTTTTTTGGCATTTGAGAATGAAAGTATTTAAAATGTAATGGTCCAATCTGTCAAAAATATCAAATTTTATTTTAAACTTCATTTTGAAATAAATTTTTCCGATGAATTTTTTTATGCATTTGTGATTTTACTTAAGTATTAATTGTTAATTTCCTTTATATATTTTTTTAAAGTTTGAATGATAGAAAATGTTTTTCCATCTCTTGTTTTATAAATTTGTATGAATTTTCTAATTCCTTTCAAAAATATGGTTAAGCTATGGGATATTTAAAAACAATGAAAGATAAAATTGCTTATTATTTGGGATGTGTGGCTAATATGAAAATTTTGCTAATATTAATAAACAAAATAGATAAAAATTTTATGCTTTTTATTTGTGATATGTGTTCAATTGTAATATTAAAAAGCAACCAAAATATCCGAAATATATGTTGTCATTATTAAGCTTTTTCAAAATCTATATCTTTTATTCTTTCAATCATTTATTGTAAGCATTTAACCCTTCTTTGCATGCTTTTTTCTTTATTGGTGAAATAAATTAAGTTTATATAATTCATGTTCAAATAATACATATGATATAATTCATGTTTATTTTTGACAGATATGTTTCTTTTTATGCAATGGACATTAAAAAGGTATCCAAACACGATCAACTTAAAGTGAACTTGTTCTTTTATATAATTTTTGGGCATTATAGGTTATGATGGAAATTTCCACCAGTATGCAAAGAAGGGTTAAGCATTGTAAAAAAATATTTACTAATATTTATTATGATATAGAAAAAACTACAAGCACTTACATATCAGTAGTTGAAATCTGGTAAAAGGTTTTTTTGTAGATGTTTTCTTTTATTCAGAGTATCATTTTTTTGTAACTATTTCTTCATAATAGATTTGTTTATTAATAAAATCAGATTTTCTGTAAATTCCTTTAATTTATAAAAAATATTTTCACTGAAATTTTAGGCAGCAATTTTAATAAGCAAATAATATTTATTGAAATGTTTAAAATGACTCCTAAAGAGCTTCATATGTGGGAAAATTCCATCAACTTTTCTGTAATTAAAAACTTCAAACAGAATTCATTTAATTAAAATTAAACATAGTTCTTAAATACTCGAGTTTTATTTGCATTTGAAACATATATGCTTTACTCATAATTCAATTTAACGAAGTTCGGGCTAACAGATTCTATTATAACACAAGTAATGAAGCTATGCAATTATATCACTAAACTTAATCATAATATGAAAGAGAGAGAACCAAATTTTATACTAACCAATTCAAAAAGCAAGGATACTTAAGAGGATTCCCACAGAAGTAGAAAACAAAATATGAAAGAAAATTTATTCCGTGTTTTCCAAATCGTAAATCTCATTAGTGATATATTAAATGAAGTAAATCTAATTAATTGGTTGCTGATAAAGTAGATTAATTTAAGCTAGTGTTGAGTAGAAGTATAATTTTCTTTTCCAAATAGTGTTTCAGCTAAAAAAATATTTTAATTGAAATAAATTCAAAATTTTGTTTAAAGTGTTTTTAGAGAAAAATACTTATTTTTACCATTAGGAGAAAATTGGTATTTCTGAAAATATTATATGAAATAAATAGCTAAGTTGACTGAAATATTTATCATAGCTAACACAACAATTTACTACTTATAACATTGTTAAAAAATAAAACGAAGCATAATATGTATTCAGTAAAATATGTATGTGTAATATATCTGTTAATAAAATTTTACAAATAATAAGTTCATCTCTTTTTCTTTCAATTGTGAATATATTGGAAATATTTTGGAGAGGTTATTAATTCTGTTTTTATAAATATCCTATAAATGATATTTTTTCACAAACTAAACCTTTTATAATCAAATTATAATACATTGTTTACCAAATTTTGGTATAAGATCTGTAAGTTACAGTACATAACAGTACCAATAATTGTGAACGACACAAATATTTTATCTGACAATGGATTTTATCTCAATACCATTTTCTTTAAGAAACTGGAAAGTTGAAGGATTGAAAGCAAACTTTTTTAGACAGAAATATACTATTCAGTATAAAATAAATGAGACTTTGTTGCAATTAAAGATATAAATTGTGATTTTTTGATAGAATTTTAGAAAGAAATTTCACAGTATTAATATTCATCGGATTTGACAAAAAGATATTTTAAAATAATATTCTTAAATCGGTGATACTTCCTATTCCTAAGAAAATTATGCTCTATTTTTACACAAGAATAAATGCAACAAATTTGAATGTTCTTCTGAATTATTTTTATCATTATAAAGTCAAAGCTTAGACATGTATTTGGAAATGTCATTGCTTTAATTCTATGCTTAAACTAATTTATCTATTTATTTGTAAACATTTTGAAACCAAATGTTTTTTCAGTAAATTTAATATAATGATAATTTAAATTTACGGTAAAGATCATGATTTATTTAGATTTTGATATCTTATTTTTACAAATAATTGAAACTATGGAAGAATTAGCTACATTTTTTTTAGTTTATAAAATAAAAAATTTTATAAGTTAATTAACATGTTTGGTTTAAGTATTTTCTAACATTTTCTTGAACATTATCAAGAAATAACCTTATTGTTTTAATTAAATTAATATTTTAATTCTTTTAATAATGATGTGCTAATGGAATGTAAGGAGATATTTAACCAAAGCTTTTTTTATTAGATTTAATGCAAATAGTACTAAAAAATGTTTGGTTACTTGCGTTCAAATAAAGTCACTTTTTCAGTGGTTTAAAAACTTGATTTTATGTTACTAAGTGTATAAATTATTGTTTTGAATTTGAAGCTAACTTAAATCCTTAAAAAAAGCAATTAGTCCTTTAACTTACTTTAATAACTTTAAATAAGTTAAAGGTATTTTAAAAGTACTGATATAGTTTAAGAATATTTATTTAACAAAGCTTAAAGCAAATGAGTTTAAAGTATTTTTGAAATGAATCCAAACTGAATGTACGTTTTCAATAATTTTAGTAGAATATAAAGTTTGTGATTTTTATTCATACTATCAACAATTTACTACAAAATTAATTTTAGTTTGAAAAATTATTATATAGCATATGCATATTTTATATGATGCATATTAATTGAAATATTTATTGTTTAATCACTCAAAATGTCCAGAAAATGCCCTTAAAACTTAAATACTTATGTTTTTAATAGAAATATTTTAATTAGGGACTCAAATAGAAAATATTTTTATGTGTGATTCATAATATTATAAAATTTTTTATTTTTATTTAAATTTTATTAGTACAAGGAAGTTATTAAAACTCTAATTAGTAGCTATATCATGGAAGTATTTATTATATTCATAATCAAGCATCCAAAATTATAATTTTGTATGGATGAATTGAGCTTTAGATTAACAATTGAGTAAATTTATGATGAGAAACTACCTTTACATACAAAATTAGAAATTATATTCCTTCATATCACCATGAATAATGGCCTAAGTTTTATTATGATTTCATTGCTCCTGTTGTATAATTAGATTGCAAAATCATAATTGATTTGATTGGTTAATCCTGATAAATTTTTTTTTTGGATTATGTCAGTGTGTGCAAAATTCACAAAGTCAAACTGTCAAATCATCTATTTGATTTTGAATTTAAATATTTATTTTAAATTTAGGTCAGATTTATAGAAACCAAAATTTAATACGTGACTTCAATTTTCTAAACATTCTAGGTAAATATTATTTAAATTTTTAAAATCATATCAGAGAAAAAATTTTAAGAATACTATTTACAGGCCATCTCATTACAGTTACATTTTAAAAGAGATTACACGAAAAAAAATACTCTTTTTTAAAATATACTGAGCATATACACCCTCCACAAAATTTTGCAATAGTTTCTATATTTCTCAAATTTATATAAATGTTTCACTGAGGTTTGATGATGTTCCTGGAATTATTTTTATGAAAAACAAAATATTTATTTAATAAGTACTTTAAAAGGAAGTATTTTAATAATATTTTTTTTAATTCATAAATCTTAGTTTAAGTATTTCTGAAATTCCTTATATTATCGAAATAATTTCCATATTCCTACATTTGCTTAAATGTATTGTAGGACATTTGTTAATTATATAACGATGTAATAAGTGAAAATATAAATGTTCACTACATTGATTGGCGATTTGTTAATTTAACATTGTTTAAGTAAGTCATGTTTGGCTAAAGTATTAAATTAGAAAGATTTTACAATCCTTATTAAATTTGAGAGCACTTATAAGATAAAAACAATTATTAAAATATAATTCAAATAATTGAATTGAATGAAAGTTATAAGAAAAATCTTGAATATAATCATCAAAAATACAAATGTTAAAACTAATTATAACTGTAATTACAGTATTATCCAAGTGAATGTTACTTTATTATGAAATGTACTTTATTTAGATTTAATCATTCATTAACTGTATTCAATCATTAATTAGAATTATTATTGTGAAAGGAGAGTTTCAATATTTTTAATAGAATCCGAACAGAAAAAAATTTCTGTTCCCGCAATTGAGATTATTTGCTAGTTAAATTTGAATTTTTTGGATCAGAATTTAATTATTTTCTTAAGGATGAGATTTTAATGATGATTTTTGTTAAGCATCGTTTACCAATTGACACCATGTGAAAAACAGTAATTTTTTCAGTAGCTAATTAAGTACATTCAGTGACCAATATACCACTTTCCCAGAATCCTTAAATTAACCATTTCCTATAAAACACATTTTTTTAGGAAACTTATCAATTTAGTTTATAAAAATTTGATATTTATGTAAACACCAAAGTTATAATCTAAAGCAATGTCTAGTAAAAGAAAAAAAATGGGATATGTGATACACTATTTTATTTTAAAAAATTGAAAATTATAACTTATCAATTTTGTTTTCCTTCTTCAAAGAGTCAAATGATACTTTATTCTTCAAATGATTCTTGACTATTTATTCCTTATCAATCCTCTGGTTCAGCAAATAATCTTAATAAAGTTTAAATGAAATTCAATGCTATGGATTCCACCAATTGCATTTTATCAATACTTTAAAATATTTAAATTTATGATAACAAAAATTTGGCAGTTTTACATTTCCTATTTTTGCATATTTATTCATGAAGGCTTTAGAGTTTTGAATCTGATATTCAGTAGGTATAAAAATATAAAGATATTTCCACTAATTATTTGTTTCTGAGTGTTTAAAAAGACTGATAAAAAAGCCTGGAGATTTTAATCATTATGAGTAACCCATAATATCTTTCCAAATTTTAAATTCAGTTTATAGGTAATCATATAATTCATAAAAATCACAGTAATAAAATGCAAAAAATCTAACAACTCTGAAAACATGTTTGATATTTTAATAATTATTATACTTATAATGACGGAAATACAAGAAGTAAAATTAAAAAAATATTTTAAATCTTTATTTTGCTTAAATATTTAAGACTGAGTAATTATGAATTATGTCACTATGTTAAACAGTATACTTGAATTAAACTTCACATAAGTGTTCAGTTATTTACATTCACATAAAATTTTGTTTAAGTAAAATATGATACAAAAGTATTTTCAGATTTAAAAACGAATAAATTGCTATTCCTTAATAAATAAAGCTCATTTTTAATGTAAATATTTGGTTTACTTAAATATTATATAATATAACACTATTTTCAATTGTTCCTGCAAGAATATTTACATTTTTCATAGAAATAGAATACTTATTTCAGACAAGCAATTAGGCTAATATAATGTCAAACATACATGATCCAGATAAGAATAAATAAAGTGATGCCATCAAAGGTAAATTAAATCCTTGCTGAGTGAGAACATACGGAAAACATTTATTACGAGTTCTTTCTGAAACTCGCCGATCGATGCTATCAAAGAGCAAGTCTCCCTAGTAATAAGAAAGCTACTCGCAGAGGCAAAGCAGACTGTGTTACTCCAATTGGTTAATGTATTAGAGGAAAGAGGATAGAATTACTTTCCCATTTACTTAAATTGACAAGTATAAGTAATTTCTTTCTCATTAGAATTTCCGAGGGATTATAGTATCAATGATAAGTAATTTCTATATTAAACATGAAAATGTAACATTGTATAAAATGATACTTTATATATTTGTATTGAAATCCATACATATTTAATATTTTTAAATAATCGAAAATCTCTTATATTTCAAATTTTCCCAAATACATGAAACTTTGAACTCATTTTTGAGTTTCAATTATCAAAACGAATGTTGAAAATGATTGTAATATTACATTAAACTCATAAGAAATCTCAAAATTAAAAAAAAAAATAATTTTGAGGCAGAACGATTTGTATTATTTATCGGATAATTTTCCAGATACTTTTTAAGACAGGTTAAGCACAGTTTCATTATTTCGCCATTAGTAAATGGAAAAAATGACTAACGAAAAATTCATTTAAAAATGCATGACGATGATTAGTTTTAAAAGTAAGCTTGAAAGAAAACACACACTCACACACACACTACTGGAGTTAATATTTTTCAAAAATAATTTAAAATGAAATATTTATAAAAAATTTGAAGAATACTTAGAATTTCTATTATACAAACACCTAAAAATTTGTAGCACTAAAGTTTTAAAAAATTTTTTAACTTTAAAATACCGAAACTTAAAATAAAATTTAGAAACGATCATAAATTTGGCTTCATATTAAAGAAAGTTTCCGTTTCATATTATGTAGCCTCCAATTCAGAAACATGAAATAAATATTCGTGCAATAATGTAAATATGGGTAATATCCATATGACACTAAAAACACACATTTGAAATTTTGTTAATAAATATAATTTATTTAGAATTTTTTTGTGCATCAATTTAAAAACACATATAAAAGATTATGAATTTTTAATTTTTATGATAATTTCTTAAGACCTTAATTTACTTTGAAACAAGAATTTCAAATAAAAATTTCTTATCAACATACATTTAAAGATTGATATTCCTATACTTAAATTTTATACTTTTGAAATTTCTTTTAAAAAAGTTTTAGATTCTTTTTTTTTATGGTGACTTCTGAAAATCATCTTAGCTACAGTAATTCTAACCCAATGAAAACTTGCTTCATTCTGCAGACATTTGTATTATTTTTAAAATAAGTGAAAAGTAATTTTCATTCTTTTCAACTTAAATTTAATGTTTCACTGTTGAGAAAAAATTTGTAGAAAGCATGTATTGCAAATTTCAATTGATGTATCAAACTAAGTTTCGAATAAATTTAAATTTTATTTTAAATTAATTTACACAGATAAATATCTATGATTTAATTAAGATGTAAAATAAATTTCATCTGATAAACTTCATAAAATTTAAAAAACAAAACTAATATTTAGAAATTATATAAGAATTAAAAAGTAATAAAATATTGGAAAATGGCTAGAATTTGAGTAACATTTTAATTATTACGCCTATTTTGATGTTAAAAATTTAAATTAGGATTATTATTTAAAAATTATATAGTTGGATTTCAGATTTATATAAAAACCTCTCTCTCGTTACAATAATTTTTAATGATATGTTTATCTTAACGAACAATATATATATATATATATATATATATATATATATATATATATATATATTGATCATAAAATAAAAAATATTTTATAATGTAATAGTAAAATTGCTATTTTTTTTTCATTGTAAGAATTTAATTATGTTTTGATTGTACAAGGATTATAATATTCAATTAATAAAATGTGAAACTCTAATATGAAAATTATTAAGTAAAAATAATTTTTTTTATACAGTGAAATTATTAATATTGCTTATTTTAGAGTTTTGATTATATAAAAGTATTGTGTTTTTTCAGTCAAAATTGCATAACCTGTAAACACGTTCAGGTTTTTGCTCTTTTGAATATTGACACAGAGACTCAATTTTAAATTTTATTATTTCATATGGAATCTTATGTTTATAAGAACAGTAAATTATTCTTTAATTTATGTGCTAAGATTAATTGGTAAAATAATTTAAGGATTTTTAAAATTTATTTAAAAGTTTAGGCTGACAATTCTAAAACATTTATCTGCTATATAGAATATGACAGAGAAACATTTTTGAATTATATAAAAGAGATATATCTTGGAAATTTTTTGATATATTGAGCTTGAAATATATTTAAAGTTTTCACACAGGGTAAAGAATGAAATAATGTTTTGAAAAGTACTTTAAATTTCAAAATAAATAATAAAATTTACATTATTATGTAAGAGCAATTTATTTTATCTCATATTTCTAAATAATTCAATTCACGTATCATGTAAAAAATTACAGTACAGGAAATTTATAAATACAAATTCTGCCCATGAACATTTTTGAAATGTATGCCCGTGTATTGTTATAAAGCATTGCTTCTAAAATACCTAAAATGTACTCAACTATTTATCAAAGTTCTCTCAAAACACAGTCTCGCTTTTATTTTATATATTGAACATTTTTCAAAACTGAAGATGTACAAGGAAAATGACACTCATTTTAAAATTTAACTGTATTTGTGTAATTAAATCTCAGATTACTATAGATAAGATGGCTTTTTTTTTTAATCTTTCTAAAATTTCTGCATATTTATGACATATTTGAATACAAATATAGTATTGAAATTTTTTACATTAAAATAAGATTTATATATAATATTAAAAGTTAGATAATGATGATTTTTATGAAATAGACCATACCTTGAAGTTTTTTCAAAAAAGTGTTTTTTAAAACATACATTTAATTTAATAAGAAATGTTTTTAAAATCTGTTTTATCTGTCTATTTTTTTCAAGAAATGTCATCATGCGTACCTTATAATTATAGGATTAAAATTATTTTTATCGCATTCAGAAATATGTAAAACATTTTAAAGATAAACAAAAACCTAGTCATTTAAACTGAAAAAATATCTTTGAGTTTGAAAAAGGTTTGAAAATATCTGAAATGAAAACCAATTGTTTTTTAAATGTATATTAATCAATATTCGCAAGATTTAGTTTCGTTATTAAGGCTTTTAAAAGAACAAGTTTAGAGATCTCTTAATTTGACATTAGATTTCCATTTCAGTTGTACGTGCAGTGAAAAAAGTTATACAAATGATTGTTTAAACGCTCTTATTACACTATCTTTTTCACTAAAATTTAAAAAAAATATATGAGTTTGTTCATTAATTTTAAAAAACAAACAGCCGGATTTAAATGAAAATGATTTTTTTTGTGCTAAATCTCTTATTTTGTCTTTCAGTATAGTGAAAGTATATAAAACGAAATTGAAATAAAATTTTCAACAATGGAATAAGATTTTAAAAAATTATTTCTTATTGATCATTCAACTAGAAGAGAAAATTATTCAAATGTGAAAAATTTATAAAATGGTAATGTACAGACTAAGCAAATATTTTCTAAATCATATAAATTCTATCTTCGAATCAATTTACTTGGAAATTCAGCTTCGTTTTTTTTTGTCGATTTCTCCTTTTAATTTCCGGAGTGCTTTCTATTCTTCTGCGTATGTGTTAGTCTTCCCAAATTTATTTTACAACCGTTTTCTTACGCTTGAATAGGAAGCCAACAATTTCCGGAATATTCGTTGCCGGAGTTAGAAATTAATAAATATCAGGAGAACATTTTTATTACTCATGAAACGGAGTTAAGTAACTTAAATCAAGATGTGTGTATTGATTTTATTACTGCTGTAGATGTATGTTTATCAATTATCATAACTATACAATAAATTTATATTTTCAAAATTTCTTTTGATATTGCATAGTTTACAAAATAATAATTCAAAAAATGTTTAAGGAATCTTTAAGCATCTTAGTTATCTTTACATTCCAGGATATCTTTGCAAAGATTATCGTCTATTTCATGTGTCCCAAAGAAAAGTACTTAGAAAACCTTAAAGTATACATCTTGAAAGTTTTTCCCCACGATGAAAGTTTAAGTTCAACATTCTTCTCTTGTCGTTCATTACTAGTTAGAGACAAACTTGGAAGTCTCTACTCCGAACAGCTTATCATATTACTAGTTAATGTTTAATGTATGTTAATGATGTTTTTGAATGTTTTAAAACTCCACAGCTGACAGATTGTTGATCAAAGAACGTTATGTGTATTTCTTATGTCCAACGATATGTTTTCTCTTCCGGGGAGGACTTTCAATAGATAGTGTTCCATATTCACGCATCGCTAAAGAGGAAGTTCTGGAAACTAACAAACACTACATTTCATAATCATTTAGATATGCATGCTGAAATAATAAATGAAACACCCATATTACTATGTTCAACAGTATTTGATATCGAATCTGAGTGTTTTCGCTTTAAAGAGCAGTAACTTAATACAGTTCTACAGAGAAACCCTCCTTTTTAATATTTGGAATAAATAAGAAAAATGGGTAAGTACTCCAAAAAAAAAATCATCAATATAAAATATATATTTTGTAGGAGATAAAAATCCTTTGTTTCAAATTAGAAAACAGGCGAGAAATATAAATAAAGTAAATAATAGGAAAAACAAAATAGAATAATCTCAAAATATATAGCTTTCAATAGAGAAAGGAAAGCATAAAGAATAATATTTCATGAATAATTATCACTTTAATCTAATTTTTAAAACTCATCAAAGAAGCTCAAGCATGTGCATAAACACCAATTTTTTTACCCAATTTTAACCAAATTTAGATTTTTATTTTGTTTTTTAAATCAATATTAATGTGCATATCTTCAACAAACAATATTTTATTAATTTATTTGTGCAATTATTTTTGCTTTCAGATTGAACATTTGACCAAAGTTTAGTAAAAAAAACTGAAAAATGATTCAATTTTGATTCTTCTAATATTAAATTAATTTATGTCAATTTGTTGCTCTGATTTTAATTTTAAGCATTCAGTCTTGTCATAAAAATTTAGTACTGTTAATCTGTATTTAAATGTATTTGCAGTACAATAGCAAAAAAAGATATTGTTGAAAATTTCAATAAAAAAAGTATCATTACATTTCTTTTTAAAAAATATAGGAAGAATTTAAAATTGTAGGGGAAAAGGGTTATGCCACAAATATTTTTCATTATTTCAACTGGTTACGTAAAGATGACAATTGAAAAAAAAAGGTAAAAGAAATACTGAGTTCTTGAAGCAAAATTTGTTCTGTAAAAAAATATTACATAATTTAAAATATATCCATAAATGTGTTTATATTATTATGTCATTTTCAGGAATCTCAAATAATCTTTATTTGTGATTTAAATTATTTAAAAATGCTTTTATCAAAATTTTATCTTTTATGCGAATAACTTAAAATATAACCTTTATGTTAAAATATGTAGGGAATCAACATTCTGATATAAGTTTCATTTCATTCTTCGCAGTATAAGCCAGGAAAAAAAAATTCAGTTTCAAAGAATGTTTGGACTACATGTAAATATTGAAAAATATTTACATTAGTTAATAATCGATATCTGTGTATAGATTAAATTGACTAAATTTAATTGCTTTCTATTAACCTATTATTGAATACAACAACATATAATGCGAGTCAGATAAACTAAATTAATATTTAGAATAAAATTTTATTGAAACTTTTGAATTTATGCAAAAATATTATATTCAAGAAAAAATTTATTAAATTAATTTTATTACATAAACCTTCTATAAAATTTTAAAATTTTTTAAATATAAAAATTGGTGTTCTCAACAAATAGTTTGAAATAATTTCAAGTTAAATTAAATACTCTGTTATTGGGAAAAACTAATAAAAAATTAAGAGAATTGTTATGTAAACTAATAAAATTTAAGGAAAATGATCTTATTTTTAACTCCAAACGAAATAATTTTTAATCACTTCTTTAATATACATTATAACATAACATAAAAAGATTTATCAGTAAAAAGTTTTATTAATTTTTGGTAATTTGTTTTGAAATTATTGAGCAAATATATCTAGGTCACATGAATACTACATGAATACACATGAATACTGTGCCATTTATCTCTTTATGCGCACTAAATTGTAAAATAATTTACTTAAAAAATATTAAGAAATTTCTTTGTTATATATTTTCTTCTTATGTTATTTTTTCTTGTGTAACACACTGGATACATTCATTTTCTTACGTCAAGTTTTGTGACACGTTCTCGTATTTACGTTATGCGGAAAGTATATCATGGAAAATATTTCAGGTTCTCCTTTTAAATTCTTCATATTTTTAAAAGATACAAATAAATAAAGCAATTTTAGAATTAAATTTATTGTATTCATTTGTATATAAAATTATGTTTGCAAGACTGTAGAGGAACATCTTCTTTCAGTTAAGACAGTATGTTCTTAAGAAAAGGTATTTATATATATATATATATATATATATATATATATATATATATATATATATATGTGTGTGTGTGTGTGTGTGTGTGTGTGTGTGTGTGTGTGTGTGTGT
>JAPDSC010109729.1:5052-28054 GCA_026290005.1 Latrodectus geometricus
ACGATGACGAGCTTCATCATTCGGCAACATAAAGAAATTCACCACAAGTTTATTTTGTCTATCTTGTTTATAATCTTGTTTTTCTGTTCTCTTTTTGGATTCCTTTAAGCATCAACTTTTTATATTTTCATTAGAAATATCTAAAAGAAATAAATTTAAACATAATTATAAGTACTCTGCTTGAAATACTTTGAATAATTTGTTTTGCGGCAACAAAAAACATGTTTTCATGAAAAATATTATATATAATTAATAATGGTTTTATTAAAGTTTCTAATGGTTGTTAACAATAACTGTATAGTATTAATGTTTGAATAATATTTTTTTTATATAATGACCTTTTCAAATTGATGTAAAATTTTTGAAGAATAAATTATTTTAGTGAAAAAAACACAAAATAAAAATACTAATTCTGTTGGAGTTTCTACAGCAACATGAAGAATTTAATTTCCTTAATTTATATAAAATTATTCTGTGCAAAGCGAATCAAGATTAGGCTTCTTTTTGTTTTAGTGTACGCTTCGCTAATTCATTCATTGCTAGACTAAAGAACTGGCAAATTCAATTATACCGTCGCTGATTCTCCTAGCATGTTTGCAGATCATTGTAATAGTTCTCGCTCACCGAAAGCTAAGTTAGTAACACATTGAGATAGTAATTTCATTAAATATTTAGTTGACAGGATTACAATGCGTTATTATTCAGCGTTAAAAGCATTGCTAAATCCCATGGAATGAGTAACCTTGTTTTACGATAGGGCAAATTAAAGTACAATGTGTATTTATTTCTATTAGAGATTTACACACATAACTTTTATATTTTCGTTATTAACAAAATGAAACGAAGGATTCAGACAAACTCATTTTCTCACAATGAAATTATTTCTATTCTCATCAAAATGCATATAGTTTCCACATAAAATAACACCAGTTTCAATTTCCATTAAAATTTGTCTCTTTTAAAAAGTAACTAAATTCTGTGGCACAACAGCCCATGGGGTTATTTTTCTTATTATTTTAAATAAGCATCCATGCATTCATTTATAATTTAGAGAGTAAATAATTATGATAATGCATTTTTCTGTTTTAAAATAATTACTGCTTTAAACTTCATTATCTTTTGAGAAATATATTTATTATATTTATGTATGTATAATCATTAATGCAATGTATATACATATTGACAATTTACATAAATAAGTAAAATACTATTGACTGTATTTTGATATATACACAGTTGCTTAAAAATTTATAGATTTAAAAAAATGAGAACCTATTGATGTTTTTTGAAATATCTAAAAGCAGTAAGAAATCTGTAATATGCCGCCCACCATGACTAGTGGTCCGCGCGCCTGACTGTAGATCGGGAAGTCTTGGGTTTCAATCCTTGTTTGGGCATGGATGTACTCTCTCTCTATCCTGTCTTTGTCCTTTCCTTGTATGAATGGAGTATGAATGGTTGCCTACCCTATAAACGAGTACTTATGGCATGTAAATTCAGAGGTCAAGTCAGTCTTCGGCCCTTGTGGTTCCTCTCCAAAAAAGAAGCCGCATTCTACCCTAAGCCAGATCTTCTGGACCTAGTGTGAGCTTTCCTGCACTAAGGGGATAAGCAACAACAATCTGTAATGTAAACAGTATCATAATTTTTCTAAGTTCATGAAATTAGTATCATGGTTTTTTAAAGAAGGATTGGATTTTCTTATAAAATTTATAAACAATTAATTTTTCTCTTTTGAAACGGTTAACAAATTAAAAAATTATTGAGAAAATTAATAGAAAAAAATAACCAATTTTCATAGTGATTCCAAAATTAATCCACAGTTAAAAAATTATTTGTTTCTGTCATTTCTTTAAAATGAATTTCAATAATAGCTCTATTATATTTGTTGGTTTGAAAATTAGAGAATTGGTTTTGACTAAAGAAACATAAAACTTACCCTCCCCTATTTATAAAAAAGTCCTATTTATTCATTTTTATAAGCAAAAAAGGTAAATAAAGTAATTTTGTTTTCAAATATACTTTAGTGACAGATTTGATAAAGGAGTAGCTAGAATAAAGATGTGAAAAAGAATCGACAGAAATCAAAAGACAAGTATCTTTTGTCATCAGTTTAATAGGAAAACAGAAAATTTACTTATAAAAGAAAACGTAAGATAAAATTACAGAGTTTACAATATTTAATCTTATATTGAAGTATATGAATGCTATAGTTTGACATTATTTATACTAAGAAAAAACTAGAGTTGAAGTGCTTAGATGAGAGATGAAATCAAGATTTGTAAAAGTAGTTTTTTTGAAAGCATTTTACTCTCAGTTTCAAACTTTAATTGTACATAATTTATAAAATCTGAAAAATTTAAATTACATTAATACTTCTTATATTTTATAATTATGATTATTATAATAATAAGTAGCTAACGAAATTATAGCAAATTGATTTGTAGCAATAAAAATAAGTTTTAAAATGCCATATATTATGTTTCAAGTTTAAAAAACGAATTACATGTTAATTTATATTTTTAAATTACTATAGACAAGAAACATTTATAAAAAAAGAATTTTATGGAAAAGTGTTTACATTTAATAAACTGTTGAAAATTTCAGTTTAAAAAGAATCAAATACATATACCATTTGAAAAAATCTTTTTAATTTAACTTGTAACAAGATTTTAATTTATAATTCCATTGATTACTTAAAATTTGAGAATTTCTTTAACGTCTAAAAGTTTTATCTTATGTAAAAAAATCAAATTGGAGTGAAAAAGCAATGTTTCCCAAAATTATAATAATCCTTGTGTTTCAAAAACTTACATGATCATATTTAGTCAAGTGAATACTGAATTTTTTTGCGATTATCAAAATATGGTTAATTTCTCCCAACATGAGAAAATTTCGGATATCCTTGAAATAATAGGTACGAATGAATAAACAACCGGTATATGTATAGTTGTATATAGGTTGTATATTTTAGTTTAAACTTAAATTGTTATTTAACATTTACTATTATTTATTTTAATAACATTTATTAATATTTATTAAATTTAAACTTAAATTAAAAATGCTAAATTTAATCTTAAATATTTTTTTAAATTATCTTGATATGTTTTCCAAATCAAGATATTATAATCTCCAAATACATACATTCTAAATAATCATTCATAATGTATTTTTTTCTAATGAGAAGAATTCTGCATTTCTTGAATTGTACAATACTAATATATAAATTTTTTTTTTAAATAATATGATTCACTAATTTCCCTTTTGTAATACCAATTAATTATCATAATTGGTTAGACGCTAGTTAAGAAATTTTTATAACATTGGTATCATTGAAATCTTAAAATACCCGAAAAAGTTAATCAATTAGAAACATTAGCAATTTCTTGCAAGAAAAATATATTTTATTGAAACCCTTTCTCTCTTTCATGTTGCATAAGACAATTTTCTATCTCTTTTTTCATTATATTTTCAGGTTAAAACTTTTGCCTATATCCTGGTTTCAGATCGGTTTATTTACAGTTAATAGAATTCTTCTATATTATTTCTCAAAATATTTGCTGCATTGTTTAATGATGAAATGGAATTTTTTTTATGCAATTCAGAAAGGAATAAAGGTTATTTGCAATAAATAAATGTATAATAGAAAAATGTTGTTTTGTATAAATTTTATATTTTATGTATTCCTTTGTTTGAACGTACATGATAAATTTTATTTACATATATTGATTCCGATTAGTTTTATTCATTAATTTAACTGATTTTCAATATTTTAAAATCGTTAAAATACAAAAACACTTTTAATTTTGCACTAAATTTTCAAAACTGGGTCCCATTATATAAATTTAATTTTTGTTTGTTAAATTTTATTCATTTTAGTTAAATACTGTATTTGAACTGGAATGTAATTAGAAATATTAGGTGTTATGCGAAGTTAGTATTGGGGGAAATTCTGGAAATCAGACTTTCAAGTAACTTAGAGTTTGTCAACAAACTGAGTGCTGATTACGGTTTCAGAAATAGCTAAATATTAAATACGTAACGACGGATTTAAGAATATATCCCCGTAGTCAGATTTTTCGGGACACCAGAAATAGATATTCTTTCTCGAAAAGAGTACTGACACATGGATTTTCATGCATTATTGTGTCTAGGGTGTACCATGACTCTAAAAAAATTTTTCACTGCCAGATTCAACAGATGCACACAAAATTGTGTAAGTAATTGATACACCGTTGCCAGTTAGCCCACATTGCTACAACGACTAGACTGGATATAATACAATTGATCATCCGTTGTTTAATTGTAGAGGCATAGCAACATCTAAGATGTCACACTTTAGAAAATTTTGTACTCTAATAGAGATAAAATTGTTTGTTCTAAATAGAGGTAATCATGATTCTACTAGAGTAGCTCTGTTGAATCCACTTATCATGGCACAATGATATAAATTGACAGAGGACCACTGAGAAGATATTCTTCAATCGACCAATAAAATAGGAAAAATTGTTTCCTGTTGTTATTAATCATTATTCATTTTTACATGCCAATGTTAGTGTTCAAGAATGTCATAAGAAGCTACATAAAGCAATGAATTATTCCTGTTTTTTTAAGTCAACTGAGAGATTTTCAAAGGACGAGGTCTCTTACACCCCGCTATGAGGAGATGGATTTATATGATGGTAGAACTTGAACGTTGTTACTATTACACACTGAAGTTAAATAAACGAGAGGTTTTTGTACTGTGGGTTTTCTATACACAGTTGCAGTGTGGGCTAGCCAATGACGATCTTGATCATGCACAAACTATTGTCTGAAACAGTTAACTCTGGTAGGGATGGTCTTTTTCGGATTCAATGTATTCAAGTTACGTCTTTGACACAGTGTTGTTAGAAAATATAGGTTTTAAATAAATGTATGCACATTTTAATATCCGTATTCTAAAAATTTTATTTTTGTCCTTGTATTAAATTGATTTTTAAACAATAATTACTTTCTTGTGAAATTGTTGATTACACCATGCATAAATCACTTCGAGGTAAAAAAATAATTAAAATACTTTTTATAATCAAGTAACTCTAATCCAGTTGTTCTTAATTGCATATTATTTGTTGAAAATATTTTTTGTAAAATTTGTAACACAATATTTCAGCAGAAATGTTTAAAATCCATTTTAAATTGTCCTATAGTAGAGATTTACAAGAAATATAATTTCATTTGTATACATTAATTTTAATAAAGTTCATTAAATTGTATAAAGATAACAGGAAAAATACATTAGTTTTAAATTATTTTACAAACAATCGTAAGTATTTACACATGAATTATTCGTCATTAATTTCCATTTTGTATTAATTTATTAAATTTTCAATATAGCTAAGTAAATAATGCATCATTCTTAAATAAAACAATATAGAATCTTATGAATTTGTCAACAAAATGTTCCCAAATGCAAATAATAATTATCTTCAGTTCCTTTTTTACTTTTCTTTTATTTAACTGAAATTATTTCCGCTCGGGAAAGTAAGTAAATCAAATTCATTATCAGTAATTCTATTGTACAAATTACATATCAAATGATGGCACAAGTTGTTGGACTTTTCCGAGTAGCTAATGTATTCAATCAAATATTTAATCCCATTTTATTTAGATTTAATTGTATTTTAATTATTTTATTTAAATTTGACACAAACAAAGCTTCATGATTAATTACTGAACTGTAGTTATAATTGAAAGATACCGATAATTGATAGATTTAAAACTAACGCATTCCAGAGAAACGATATTTTTGGTATTATCTGAATAAATTGTATCTCCTTCTGTAGAACATTGTTTTATTTATGAACTTCAATGATTTCATCTTGCTTGTTTAGAAATTAATGCAGTGTTCTTTTTTTAAGTTTATTTTTCAGTAGAAGTAATTACTAGAAAACTCCAGTCCATGTAAGAATGAAAATGTCAAGTAAGATTATTTTGACAAGTGGCGTTGATGCATATGAATAGAAAATGAATTTCAATCTTTGTTTTTGATTATTAATTGGGTTTCATTGTCATAAATTTCAGATTTTCTGAAATGTCTTTGTATAAAAGATATTTGTTTATAATTTGTTCAGTTTCATTTTATATTTTGTTATTTCAACACCTACTTAATGTCTCACCAAGTTGTGACTCTTATGAGATTATTTAAAAAAATAAAACATTCTGTAAGATGATGTATTAAAAAAAATTCAGAATAAACGTATCAAACATTTTAATTTTAGATTTTATTTCTTTTACACACATTGATCATAGCTTTACTCTTAGAATAGTTGGAATCAATTATATTAAAATTATAACTTTTTGTCAAACTTCTCTTTCAATATAATTGACCAGGGTTGTTGTGGGAACGTGTTTCCTTTCATCATGATATTACCAGGCTTATGCTGTTTGACAAACTAAAGAAATTACACAAAAAAATTAAGACTTATTTCGTTACAACTCAGAGTTTGTACCAAGCTATCATTCCTTTTATTATCAATGGGAAAACTATTACCATAAACCGTCACCAAAATATCTGCATTTTCAGGTAAAACGTTTGCTCCTTCTTCAGTTGAATGCTTAAATATTATTAATTTCGCTTGATAATAATAATTTGAAGTGATTAACAAAATCAATCACCAAGAATGCTTTAGTGTTATATTTAGTTCTCTTATAAATTTTCAATTTAATATTTAAATGAAATGTTATGTGTTTAAACTGATTATAAAAATTTTCCAGATTGAACTGAGAAATAATTCTCAAGTTTTAATAAATAATAAAATTATTACCTTTTGTTCTTCACTTATACACAATTTTTTGTTATTCACATTTTTTTTGCTATCTTTTGAAAAGTAGTTAAAAATTTTGTTTTACGTATGTACTTTCAATTTTGTGGTTCTTAAGTATTTAAATAAATTCTTGAAGAATTATTTTTCAAACTTTAAGATATATTTTGCTTATGTTTACACATAATTGATATAATTGGCTAACAATGTTTTTTTTCAATTCTCCTGCGTAAGATGAAACTCAAAATACTGACTTTCATGCTATTATGGAGACAAAAAATGAGCAATTGACACTAAGTAGTGAATATGATATAAGTCTTCATATTTCTGTAAAACTATTCATTTATATATGACTTTATGATACTTTACATTTTGAGAAAATATGCATACATCTTCACAAAATTATTAAATGAGTTTAGAACACATATGCAGAAAGTTTAATTTAATGGAACAAAAACATTATTTTGAATTTAAAAAATTAGTATTTTAGGGTTTAACAACGTAAAAATGTAATAAGTGTGATATTTAAATTAAAGTCCAAATTTGTTGTATATTGGAAATCAGCTGTTGTAGTTGCTATAAATGATGTGCAACATTTACCAAGACTTTATTTTAGAATGAAGTTGTTTTTATACTTGGATGAAGCACATATTTTTATTATAATGCATGCACAAGTTCTGTAAATTCACACTTTGCTGCCATCTTTAAATTCCTGCTTTACATTAATATTTATATAGGGATAATTAAAGATAATTTCAGAAGACATAAGTTTCAATCTACTTTTTATCTGATACTTTTATGCTGACAATGGTATCTGATTTCTACTTGTAAATGCTTTTCCAAATTAGATTTAGAATACTGGTCATAGAAAGAAAGTATATATGGAAATTTAAGAGCGCGTGTGATTATATAATAAGCGTACTATACAGGGATAACCACCAACCACTTTCAGTTTATTTGAATTCCTTTCAGAAAACACTATCACCTGTAAATTGTGCTTACATTAAGTTTATTTTTTATAGGACTAATTTTTGGCAGCATATTGATCGTCTCCAATGAACTGCCATTGTGAATAATTTCACAGAAAAAAAATTCAAATTAGTTTATCAACTATATCTACTTAAAAATGTTACTTTTTTGTATTTGGAACATTTGGTTTTTTATAAATTTTCAGTTTTAGGATAATCTGTTGAGATATTTATAAATCCCGCTATTATTTACAATTGAGAAAATTTCTTTATTTTGATTGTAAGCTTATAAGCTGTATTAGTTAAATAAATTAATACTAAATATTAAAAATGAAACATAATTATAGTTTTAATGAAAAAATTATAATTAAAACTATAATTATGCTTCTTTTAAATATGTATCTTTTCCCAATAAATATTTTAATCAATTTTTAAAAAAAGGCGAAAACAGTAATAATTGTATTTCTATCACAAATGACGAATAACAGCAAAACTATGATGCATCTTAATTTTTATACAAAAGTTGAAGAACGAATTAAAAATTTTATTTTTGAAAAAATAATTAAAAATTTTATCATTCTTAAATCTTAATTAATCACAATACATGCTTTGTGTCATATAACCAAGGGATTTTAAAAAATATTTTACCTTCTTTGTTTTAAAATTATATAAATACTGTCATTTTCAATCAAGTATGAATTAGATTTTTTTCAGTCTAAGAATACTACAAGAGTTAATGCAAAATCTTGGAAAAGTGAAATTTATCTAGCAAACGAAGATTCTTTAAAAATCAAAATTAAATTTTTATCTGCATATAAGTATTAATGTTTTTAATAGAACTAGAAAGGGCCTTCATCTAATAGCATTAAACAGCGCGTATATAATTTAGAATGAAGTACCATAGTTCAATAGCAACTTTTTTAAAGGCAAGATATATTTGTTGTGTGTGGTGCTAGTTATATACATTTAGCAAGTTGCTTGGTTTTTCATTTATCTGAATATTTTTCTTTGCGACAGGTTGATAAATCTCATTATATGAGACTACTTGAAAAGTAACTTGTGACTGACATAGTATAATGTATTGTGACAGCTTTCAGTTCTTAGAAGGCAACTAGTAATTACAATTAATGGCAGAAAAAAAGTACTTAGAAAATAAAATTCTAATAGCACTCTGTGTTAAATATTCTATGAAACCAAATAATGCATATTTTAACTATATTAATGCATTTTTAGTTTACATTTATGAACTATAATACAAATATTTTTGAATTTTTTCAACAAGATACTTTATTTCGCTAATCAACTTGTTGAATTTCTTCAAAAGGAATCACATTAAAAAAGAAAAAAAATTGCTACTGTTTATTATGGAACTACTGTAATAATATAAATTGCTACTGTAAAAATAGTAAATTGCTACTGTAATAATGCTTCAAAAACATTTCTTACTATTTTAGTTTTAAAAATGCTTATTAAATTATATTTCAAAAGTACAAACGAACGTATCTGCAATAAGATCCCTATACTGTCGTTATAGAAATAAATTGTTGACTTTCTTAACGACGTTCATTCACATTGGTGAAATCTTCTCTTTTACTAACATTCCTAAGTGAATTCAATTGTTTTTTTGTTTTTTTTTTTCGTAACCATTCTAGCGATAATTACATTTGTCTGCTACTGCAACAATAGCATAGTTAGAAATTTGCCCAGTGGCTATTGTGTTAATGATGATAATTAGCTATTTCGTTTCAGAAAAAATAAAAAGGGAAGACGCTTATGCAAGAAACTTAATAAATATCTGTAACATGAATAAATAAATTTTCTTGTTTTTGCATTTGTTTCTGATCGATCTTCATTCCCGAACACTATTAAGTGGACATTATCGAATAATATTGAAATCATGCATTTTCTATAAATTAAATAAATGTTTGCATTATTGCATTTGGAATAAATAAAATTATTATGATAGTGATTGTAATAAATCCATAGAAAATTTGAGTATTATATAAAAATGTAATTTTAAATTTTCAAGATTCATTTTTCTGCTAGATGAAAGTAAAAATTATTGTTTTCAAACTTAACATTATATCATAATAAATTTAAAGTTATAATTGCATATTAAGAAGAAATATAGTAGATTTATCTTTAATGATTAAAAGTGCACTAGCATTATGAAGAGCTTATTAATTGAAAATATCTTTCATAATGTTATAAGAAAAATTTCTAACTACGTATTTTCATCCGATATTTCTAATTAAAAATCATGAAAACCACCAACAGAAAATTTTAATGTTTAAAAATTCACTTTTTTTTCTGAGAAGAATATCACAAGAAGAAGTATTTATCAGGATACATCATAGGTTCCCAAAGTGGGCGATAACGCCCCCTTATGGGCGTTTCAGGCTTTTAAGGGGGTGGTAAATAACCCAGAGAAAATTAGGGGGCGTTGATATGGCACAGAGGGGTGTCGGAAGATTAGCCAAATATAGTCTAAAAAAGACTTTAAAATCATGCTGATAATTCATTTCTGTCACGTGTACGAAAATTCACATATTTCGATATAAGACTTCACTTTTCAGAGAAAGTCATACCTCTCTATTATGTACGATTCTGGGGCTGCATGTGCAAACACTAGCAACCTGTCTTCCCAATTTGGCGAGATGCACTCCAAAAAGTCACAGAAAACTGTTGACTTTTATTGAAAGGGTCACCATTTTAGTGAAAAGAGCAGTAGAACCGGAGTTCATAATATCAGAAGGAAATGCCTGCAGTGCAAAAATATATCGTTATTGTCTTTATGTACATATATATGTTACGGCCAAAGCCCGAAGTTCGACTAGTTCGCGTTTCGGCCAAGAGGTTTGGCCAAAGTCCGAAATACTTGCAATTAATATTGTATTTTATACTTTGGCCAGCCATTTCGCGAAGTGGCTGGGAATTCTTGGCCAAAGCCTGAGGTGATAATGGTAGATTGAGTCTATGGAGCAGAAAAAGACTAAGGATCACCCTTGAAGGTAGTTGACAAATTGAGTACTCAATTTGCCTCTGTATTCATACTTGATACTCAACGCATTTCCTCAAGATATAATTCGTCATTTTGAAGGGCGCAAATCTAATCTTCACACTATCACATTGTTACAGCACATCCGTTTACCAAATAGCTTCTACTCTATGAACTCACAGAAGTACTCATTTTTAAATACTTCATTTTTAACAGTGTGTAAAACCATCTGCCCTTGATTTCCCACATTGGCTGATCGTCCCAAGCCACTTCGCGAATTAGCCAGTCAAAGCCTGAAATCAACAAAAAGATTAGACATTCACCGGTAAGTTTACAGCAACGTTGGCCAAAATGCAAATTGGCCGATTTCGGGCTTTGGCCGTAACATTTACAAAAACTGTCACTGGGACTAAAAAATTCCACTTACAAGTGGCAACGATAGTGAGATCTCCAACTAAACTGTATTCTAAGAGAGTCTGTAAAAGTGTGTAGGTGACGTTGGACGCAGGAAAAAATTAGAGCGCCAAAATAAGCGGCGGCAGAGTAGACAAATCGTCGCCAGTTGTTTATTAGACCAATTGTAGATAGCTAAAAATAGAACAACAACGCAGATTGCTACAGACTCATTCTCACTCTTTCTATAGTTCATAGCAGCATGTACTGCGTACGATGAAAACGGCGTTGCCTTAATATTTTGCTACTTCAACTTATATTATTTAAACCAGCAGTATCCCTTGCAGCTCCCTTAACTTGGATCAAGTATAAGTAAAGAAAAATCCATGCCGGAAGTAAAAAAAGAAGAGGCGGCAGTACAGTGCGGATTATATAAATTACGGATTTATCGAAAATCCCTCAAATTCATCATCTCCATTGTGTATTATTTGTCAAAAAATATTTTCGAATGAAGCGATGAAACCTTCTAGGCTTCAAGATCATCTTAATAAAATGCATCCGGATAAGAAAGACAAGGACCTATTTTCTAGAGATAAAAAGTAAGATTGAAAATCAGCCAACTATATCAAAATTATTTTCATCAGCTTCTAAACAAGACGATGGCAGACTTCGAGCTTCGTACAATATCGTATTGTTGATTGCTAAAACAGGCAAGCCACATACTATTGGGGAAGATTTAATTTTACCAGCAGTTAAAGAAGTAATAACCACCATGCTCCATAAACCAGCTACAGTTATTATCCGAAAAATTCCTTTGAGCAATAATTCTGTGCAAAGACGAATTGATGAGATGGCTGAAAACATTGAAGAATCATTGTGCAATTATCTGCAGACTTGTCAATTTTCAATTCAGCTGGATGAGTCCACTTTAACAACCAATGAAGAAGTGTTATTGTCATACGTGAGGTTTATCAAAGATGAAAAAATATGTCAAGAAATGTTGTTTGCTACTAATTTGGAAACAGATACAAAAGGAGAAACCATATTTGATACACTGCAAAAGTTTTTTGACGAAAAGGAAATTCCTTTTAATAATATTTTGTCGGTTGCTACGGCTGGCGTACTGACTATGACAGGGCGTCACAAAGGCTTCATAGCATGCTTAAAAAATAAAGTTCAGGACGTGCTTGCTGTGCATTGCGTAATTCATCGACAGCATTTGGTTGCGAAAAATTTGAGGGAACGTCTCCATACATCACTGCAATATGTTATAAGAGCAGTTAATAAAATCAGAAGTAACTCGTTGAATGATGTACTTAGCAGACCTCTATAAATTGTTTAATGATTTCAATCTCCAACTTCAAGGAGAAGACTTAAACTTGATTAAGACTAAAAATAGCTATGCTGCTTTCGTGTCAAAACTGTTATTATATAATATAAATACTGATACTATTATATACAATTATATAAAATTCTATTATATTTAATACTATTAATAATACTATTATAACAAATACTATATATATTTAATACTATTATATAAAAGAAATTCAGACGTGAATTCAATAACTTACCATGTTTATCAACAGTATCATTCAAGCACGACGTCTTGCTTCTTTACTGTCAGCACTTGGAAAACATCTACAATGACTTCAAGGAACGATTCAAGGACAATTTAAATATGGACATACCAGACTGGGTTTGGGATCCTTTTTCCAATGTCAACACAGCAGGATCATCTCAGTTAGAAGAAGAACTGATAGAACTGACGACAGATGAGGAAATAAAAATTAAACTCAAGAATGACTACCAAGAATTTTGGCAGCAGAAGTCGATTTCGCAATTGTATCCAAGATTATGGTCGATTGGGCAACTGCTAGCATTCTCATCTTCATATTTAGCAGAACGTGGATTTAGTGCTGTAGCAACGTTGGTAACGAAAAAGAGAAATCGGCTCCATGTTACTGAACGCGGCGATTTATGATTGTTTTTAAGTAAAATCTTGCCTGATATTAACAAGCTTCTTAAAATGGATCAAATTCAGCCTTCTCATTAGTTAAGATAGAAATTCGATGCCTTTAAATTTTAATAAAAATACTTTTTAATAATTAAATATGCCTTTTGAGTGTTCTCTGAAACTGTCAATTTATTTATTTAGAAAGCAATAGTTTATTATGGATTATTTCGTATTATCAAAACCCTTGCCTGTCCTTATAACAGGTAAGCTAAAACTTTTATTCTTCTTTTTTAAATAAAGAAGAAATTCAGTAGCGTTTCAATTCCAACAACATTCTATCTATTAGTAATTTTTTTTTTATTTAATTCTTGCTTTCACCATGCATTATGTACTCTCTTATTTCTCTGGGGGGGGGGGGCGGTATTGAAATATTCACTAGAAAAGGGGCCACCAGTTCAAAAAAATTTGATAACCTATGGGATACATGCTGCAATTACGTGTGCATAAATTTCTGAATCGTAACTTGGTGATTCATTGTGTGATTCCTGGAAATGAGGCTGTGACATTTTGACCAAGAAATGTCCCTTAGTGACCTTTGAAAAGCCTTCCATTCCCTTCAGTAAAATTATGGTTAAGAGAAAACATGCTACAAGATTAAAGCAAAAAGCATTGTATAATTCTATAAGTAAGCCTTGGGGTTTCCTGATTAAGGGATTAAAGAGAATTCCTGATTTTCCTAGAAGTGCAAGTGTGGTACTTTTTAATTTTCTACAAACCATGACTTTTACCAGCGTATATGTATAGGAATAAGCTTTGGAGTTCTTCATTGCATCTTCTTTATATAAACATGATCAAATTTTTAAAGCTAACCATCTTGACTGATTAATCTTTACTGATTAATT
The DNA here is from genome assembly GCA_026290005.1 of Latrodectus geometricus. NCBI lineage: Eukaryota > Metazoa > Arthropoda > Arachnida > Araneae > Theridiidae > Latrodectus > Latrodectus geometricus. The sequence continues at coordinate 19,074 of JAPDSC010109729.1, forward strand.
GATCTAGACTTCTAATAAATAATTGAATAAATAAATAAACTTGCTGATTAGATTTTAGTTTCCCTCACTTAAAATAACTTTTATACTCAAAGGATAATCTGAGAGGGAATTTTGACATAAAATTTATTTCGATTCATTTGAAAATTCTTGATCTAAAATTAGAATGAAAGAGCTATTGAATTGAATGCCGCACATCTGCAATGCAAACAAAAATGAAAAATGCATCAATTCAATTTGAGTTTAGAGCCATACATTTTAAGAAATTAACATGTTTTTTATTTTTAAAATAGCTTTTGATATGTGCATAAGAAAAGTTTTATAATATTAAATATAAATAGATAAAATATTTTATGATGGTTTTTTTTATGAAAGCTATTCTAACGTAAAAGAAATACTATCAAAATGTACAAAATAATTTAAATGAGTTCTCACACTTAGTATTACTGTGAAGCTAGAAGTAGTTGAATAACGTTACATATTTCTCCCTGTGCAAACTAACAAATGCTTGAAAATCCATAAGCAGGATTAAATAGATATACGTTGAATAAAGATAGTGAAAAAATCATATTTAAGAAAATTATTATAAAAAATGACAAAATAATGAAAAGGAACATTAAATTATTTTGCATAATTTACAGAGTTAGATTACAAAGAGTATTTACAAATTAGCAACTGCTTAGAACCGCTCTAACAAAAGAAAGTCTTATACAAGCAAAAACATTGTTTGTATAATGTTAGATTTTACTAGAGCTTACTTTTAATAAGAAGTTTGTTAAAATCTCTTTTTAAATTGGACGTTTAAATTTATCAACAGTTGATGAGAACAGTTCGCATAAGAACATTTTGTCCGCATTGAATACTTGAATACAAGCTCCTTAAACTTATAGTGGAACTAAAAGGTAGATGGAATAGAGATAGAACAACATAGGATGGTGCTTGGAATATGGATAAAACAGTATTTTATATCTTAAAATCCAAAATGTTTCCAAACAGCGTTATCAATGAAATCAGTAGCTAAGAAAATATTATATTCAGTGAGAATTACACATCATTAAGATAGAAAACTAAAAGACAATGGAGGATTATATGGCAGGCAGAGAAGAAGACATGAATTTCCTTCTCTTGAAGTTGTCATATGAGAACATTAAATAATTACTCAAAATTCATTAAAAGAGAAAGAGTCATTATATCTTTGGACGTTTCGAAATCAACAATTTTCAAAGCGTCCAAAGATATAACGAAATCAACGTTTCATTCTCTATTCTATGGTTATTTTCCATTTAAATTCCAGCATTAATTGATTTTACAGTATTAAGAAAAATAATTTTTATTTTTTGTGAAATTTTGTAGGTGATCTTTATGGATATTCTGAATAAAGTATATTTTTCCTTACACACACAAAATGCATAAAATGTTATAGTAGTTTTTCAAAAAATGGTATTCTTCCAGGATTTATTATGTGAGCCAGATGAAAATCATCGTGTCGTGAAAAAGCTTATGCTTTATTGAAAAATTCATTGAATACAATGGTTGTATGCCACAGTCCAAAAAGGAGAAGCTGCGCCAAAATGTGGATGTGGAGAAAATGGTCTCAGTTCAGATACCAATCTTTAACACTGTACAGTGAAAGGCTTATGCTCTTAAGGCTACGGTAAGATATATCAATATCTATTGTGTAACTTCCCTTTTGGGAGGACTTTTCATTATTAATGTGCCGTATTCGCATATCATAAGAGAGGAAATCAGAAAAATCACAAATTTCACATCGATATTTATGCGGAAAGAAGATAAACGAGCACCATTCCTATTTTGTTGTTCAACAATTGCTGGGATTGAGCCCGGGAACTTTCTCGCTCTAAAGAGTGCTTCGCTACAATTTATTTTTAGTATTTAAGAATATTTTTAAATTAGAAATGAAACTGCATACGAGTGAGTAGTTCTAAACATATGATTAACGAGTGCTTATTATATTTAAAAGTTTGATTCATTAAAAATCATCGTTATAAAACAAGTAAAATAATATTTTGATTGAAATTTCAAAAATAAATTGATAGTAATTTTAAATAGACATTAATATAAATACTTTAATTGTGATGTGAAAGATTTTTTCACTTAAGTTTTCTTAATTACTCTAATCTTAATTTGAAATTATTGCAATTAATTTTTTACTTTTAAAGTTATTAATGTATTTGATCTAAAATGTATTAATACACAAAAAAACTTACTTTTTCTAATGTTTTGATTGTCTTGATCATGATTCACTAGGTAAATGAAAAATTTTAAACTTTCCTTTTTGAGGAAAAGAAAAAGTTATTGCAATATAGTTCCAACTAAATCTTATAAAGAAAGAAAATAAATATTTGTTTTCCTTTCAATTATATTTTTTTTTATTGTAATGTAAGTAGATGTTGTTTTCAACCTACTCTATACAGTGGATTTTCCGTTTTATAAAAGAAGTTTTCTAGCCGGTGTGGAAAATGATTACTTAAAACCTACAAAAAAAAGAAAAAGGGATTGAAAAATAAATTGGATATCTTTTTGAGATGGTTGGAAATAATAAGTTTTTCTGAAAGTCTTTAAAAGTACGGTAATAAAAACGTTACCAAAACATTGAATATAACTTGGATTGAATTTTGAAAATAATAACATGTGTACAACATTTGTTTAGTTTAAAATATAATTGATTTACAAAGTAATTTTTTGAAAATAATCATTTAAATTTGAAACGTATATATTTCCCCAATCAAATCTTATTATAATAAGATTATATTAAATATAATTCAAAATCCCATTTAAATTATTCTATTCAAACAATTTCCCTTAAGAAAAAAATACAGTCAAGTGATTCGATTTTTCAAAAAATATTTTCAACGCAAACGTTATTTCTTGAATAATATAAGTACTTAATTTTTTTTTATCAAGATAAAGTTCAAGGCCTCATTCGGTATATAATTTTTTTAAGTTATATTTCACGACTTCTTAAAATCATAATCTACCTTATTGTGTCTTTTCATATCACATCTTTAAGGTTTATGAAGAATAAATAATATGAAATGTAATTTTTTTTATAAAATACTTAGCTAATTTTAAAGTAAGTTTGCATTTAGAAGAGATACTTTTGGAAACATACAGAAGATGAAAAAAAATTCAAATTCCTTTCACGAATGCTACACAGAGAAATTTCTCCAGTAATCCTTTCATAATGAGTCTTCGTTTTTATGTTTTGATTAAGATTTCTTTTCAGCCAATTCCACAAGAGTATTTTAATCCCCAAGAGGAAACAAAAATGGTTAGAATACGTACAAGAGTGTCTACTTAAAATTTCAAACATGATTGAAAACTGAGAAGGAAAGAGAGAAAATATTATTTCTTGAACTCTGGGATAAATACACCTCATTAGCCCATCATTAGTGTAAAAATAGGAAGAAAACTTGAATATTTTCTGTTTCTAAATGATATAATCATTTCCTTAAGAAATCGTGAAATAAATGCATGGGGCAAGTTACCTTGTAAATACTTCATGATAACTTATGAAGAGGCATTGGTTTATTGCTTCTTATCGCTCTGTGGTAATCTATTTATTTTAACCGTGCCCTAAAATTCACACATATATATTTACAATCTTTATTCTGTTTATTTATCACATTTCTTTTGTTAGAGGTAAAATTGAGAAGTTTATTTGATGAACAATTATTATAAGAATTAAAAAACACAACCATACCGGCAGGCATTTCCAAGGTCCAGACAAGTTAATGCTCTGCTTATCCGACATTGTGAACATGCTCCTCCAAAATGACGGTCGCTACGTAACCAGACGAACCGCTTCATCAACCCAACGTGGATGCCGCACTCTCTCCGATTTTATTTCAGTTAAAGAAATCATATGATAAAGTCGGGACGTGTAGTGAGGCCCTATGAGAGAGTGTCCCCATTGCATGCACGGGTTGGGATTGCTTTGCTCTTCTAGGGAGACTCTGTGAAATAGTGAACTGAATTCCCGAGTAGATAGAGGGAAATCAAGAAAAACCTCTAGTTCCCACCTCGAGCTGACAAGCGATGATGTTACAACCGCACTTCACATATTGATGTTTGTCTTTGAGATACTGTATCTACTGTTAGTCCGGAAAACCTTGGAATGTCACGTCATGAACTACTCTGCACTTGAATTTGATGGTCGCATGGTTAGAAGAAACCTTTTCCTTGACATATATATAGAATAGTTCGTACACAAGAGCCGCCAACTCTGTCTAGTGGTTAGCATGCCTGACTGCGGATAGGGAGGTCTGGGTTCGGGCATGGATGTACTTTCTCTCTCTCCTCTATCCTGTCTTTGTCCTTTCCTTATATGAATGGAGTATGAATAGTTGCCTACCCTATAAACTGGTACCTATGGCATGTGTGTTCAAAGGACAAGTCATTCTTATGACCTTGTGGTTTCTCTCCAAAAAAGAAGCTGCATACTACCCTAAGACAGATCTTCTGGATCTGGTGTGGCTCTCCTGCACCAAGAGGGTAAGCAACAACAACAACATAGTTCATACACAAGTTATTGTTACTTGTTAGTTACCAACGAGTGGCGATGCTCCTCTCCAATTTGACAAGAGTTTTTATAACTTGAAGTTGATCACACACACCCGATGATGTTTTGGTCACAAAAAGAGGAAAATGAGCTAACCGTCCGAGAAACCCCATATGTGGCTGGCGAACTCATTCCAGTGGTTTGCGTCTCGATGATGTAACTTATTGACGAGTTTTTGGATGTTCACAAACTGGAACAAATGCTACACAAAAGTATGTAATGGATATATTAGAAAAATTTTTTATTACAAGTAAAACAATTTAAAACCACTTACATAATAAAATATTTTTAGTAAATTATAAACCTTGTTTTTGAAGAAGTTATATAAAAAGCATAGTAACTTCAGCTTAATAATAGAAGTAATTTTTAAATATGAATTGTTTAAAACAATGTCCTTAGACACTTTTTTTGCTTTTATTTTGTTATGAAATATCACATTAATTATTTTTAATCAATATTTTTAATAAAAAATATAGGAAATAAAGTTGATTTATAATTTTTAACAACTAAAAATACGACACAGTTTTGTTAAGAAATTTAAAACTGGAAATATTTTATTATGATATTTTAAACTCTCAACGTAATTTTTATTTTAAACTATAACAGTTTTCCTAAATAAAACAGTTATTTTCTATCTTTTAAAATTTTTATAAAATAAAATTTATCATGAGATAAGAAAAATTCTTCCTTATTTCTTGAATAAAAGGAAATAAATAATGTTTGTTATTTACAAGAAAATTGTTAAGATTTGTGTCATATTTAGTGCTCATAATGGAGTCGTAAATACACTTTGGTAGAGATTTGTAATTCCAAGAAAAACTCATTTTAGGTCAGTAATACATTTTTAAAACTCAATGAAAAAATAAACACAAACATTTGTACATACTGTAACGAGTCAAGTCAGAGATTAGATTAGCGCATGCGCGCCAACATTGCCGCCCTCCTCTTCCCCTCCCGAATATGTTTCTGTTTATTTTTTATTTTTTTTTAGAGTAGTTCTCAGAGAGATAGCACACTGGATGTGTGTTTGTGGCGGTGTCCGCCAATTATACAGTTATGTTTGTTGTGTAAAGTTATGTTTAAAATTATGTATATATTAAAATTAGTTCTCATTAATAAATTTAAATAATTTAAAATAAAATTGTCATAATTTGCCTTGCCTCTACGCTACGCTACAATACAAACATTAAGAAAAATTTAGAAAAGTCCTCTTTGATAAAAGAGTTATTTATTTAACTTGATATGCAAATAAATTTTAGAAATTCTTGAAAGAAAATAGAGAACCTGGCTTAATTCTTTTGGGAAAACTCCACATTATATTCTATAGTTTTACAATGCTCCATATTTCTGTTTTAAATTTCCATTTCATTTTCATATGTTTATAAACACATGTAAATATAGATAATAAAGTTTTTTTTTTGGGGGGGGACAGCAGTCTAATTCGAAACATATATGTGTTTGAAATTGCATTTCGGTGAAGGGATTCTTTCTTATTTTATGATCTATCATAAAAAGTAAAAGAAAACAAGAATAGACCAGATGGCAGAAATGATCTGGAGACAATAGCAAATCAGCAACTACAAGCACTCAATTTTTGATCCATAATATTTCTGTACCTCTGAGCTGAGCTGAGACTTTCTATGCTGAGTCTAGTGCTAAGGGGTCATCGATTACACTTATATAATTACAAACCTTGTAAACAGTGATAAAAATGGTATGGAAGATTTACTTATACTTACTTGTATGGAAGATTTACTTTACTTATAAATAAAATATTTATTACAAACATTTAGCAAGACCAGATTTTGTGATAACTATATTTTTATTGAACCATTTTTGCACAAGATGGTCAATTTAATACTCATAAAGAAGATGCCTTTGTTCATCTGTGATTATATTTACAACATACGCACTAGAGATGATTCTACGTCAATATCAGGGTAGATGTCACATGTGTCTTTCTAAAATGACATAATATTCTATCATAATTTATTCGTGGGATGAAGTACCTGAAATTTCTGATACAAAATGTGACAAAATATTTTACAGAATTCTTCATCTAACCTTTGCTATATGTATGTAGTGCTGGAACAGTAAATTGAAGTTTTTTGGGGGGAGAATCATAACAGTATTTGTACTAATCTCATAAATCAACGTTTATTTATTTATTTATTTTTTCTCACTACTTAAATTGTTAAATTTTGGTTTAGTTTTTGGTTTGGTTGTTAAACTTCCTTATCCTAAAGCTAATCTTTGAAAATAAATTGAATTTTTATTTTTAAGAATATTTTTGTTTATATACTACGTAAAGTATATGATATTGAAAATTTATTAATTCTGTAGTTTCAATTACAATGTTCTGTTTCCTGTAAGAAAAAAGTAGATTATTAAAATGTCTTTTAATCTAGTTATTATTGTTAACAAAAAACTGTTTTGTGCAGTTTTACGGAGATAACAAATGTCTTCATATATAAATAAATTACTAGGAAGATTCTCCTAAGCAAACAATATAAAACTGTGGAAGGAATATTAAAAACATTTGATTATTTCATGTCAAAATTAAAATTAATAATAATTTAATTCTATGTCCAATTAAGAAGGTAATAAGTTATGGAAATATTAAATATAAAATAAAAGTTAATTTTTCAAATTTCATAATATTATTTTTTTTTATATTTTTATCATCATACTTAAGCCTTTAAATATCTATAAAAGATACTAATTTCATAATATACATGTTCTTGATTCTTTTGTCTGTCTAAAAATAAAAAACTGCAATTAAATCATCTCATTCCTGTAGAATGAATCAGAATTCTGACTGACAAATTTAATGAAATTCAATTTTTTTTATTTGAAATTAAGATTTTGAAAGCAAGTTCTTGAAACAACTAGATCTTGAAAAAACAAGAACTTCACGAAATAATCTTAATTTAAATCTTTCAACTTAAATTTAAAGAATACGGAAATGAAAGCTGCAATTTCCTGTTCAACATCAAATGTAAGTTTTCCTTTGGGAAATAATTTTTCTTGAAAGCCTTCAATTGACATTTTGGGGACTTTTCTAAACAGTTCAAAATTCTGACTCGTTTAATTGCCAATCAATATTTTTATTTTTGCAGTAAATAAATTAGTTAAAGTAGGAAAACGTAAAAAAGTTTTATTCCTATGTCAGATACTGGGTAATTAGTAATAATTTTTTATAAAAAATAAGACTCATTTTTTTCTGAAGTGCAATTATTTTATTTTTAAAAATAGAAAAAGTGACTAAAAACTCAAAATAATAAAGCAAACTCTAAAATATTACAACAATTTATATTAATACAGTCCTCATGACTGCTTTATGTTAGAAATGAGCAAACATATATGAAAAATTCTAGTATTAACAAATAACAACACACATATTTCAGTTGAATGTAAGAATATTTTAAAATAAATAATAATTAGAATAAGAATGAATGTTGGTATTGAATTAGAATAAGAATGAATATTTGTTTTTCAATTGCTACTTGGTTTCCTGTTTAATCAAATATTCATTTTTCAGATTCAATTTCTAAACCAAATTCGACCTAAATAGGCTAACTCAAATCTTCAATGGGTCTCTTAGAATACATTTCCTTACCTATGGTAAATTGTTTGACTACCAGTTTTCTGATGATTATGATAAATTTTCTTTTAGTCAAATAAATAAGACCAATTTTTATCAAGTTTCAATTGCTAACTAAATTGCATGTAAATGTATGCATTTCAGATTCTTTTAACATATGCTTTATGTTTAATTTTAGATGATACTTTATTTTTTGGTTAACAAAGATCACAAAAGTTCCATCAACTGTAAATTATACAAACTCTAAGCTTTATGTATTATTATTATTTATGTATTTTGACAGTTTTCATCACAATTTTTTTTTTTAATTAACGAAATATTTTTCCACATTTTGCAATCATTTTCAAAGAATGTAAAAATAAACTTTGATGTAACCTAAATGTTTTGCAATTTTCTACAAGTAAAAAAAATACAATAATAGGAAAAATTTAACATCTTTAAATTTAGTTGATACATATAATTGAAAACGTTTTATAGAATACCCTAAATTAATTTTAATAAATCATTATGAAAGAGTATAAAAAGTTCATTTTTAAAAATATATAAATAAAAATTGTTACTACGAATAGCATTATTAATGAAATTATGCAACACTGATTTTGAAAAAAAAAATCAATTAATGATTGGATTATAGCTTTAGGAAACAATCAATATAAAATAATGTATAACATACTGCACATTATTAGATAAGCTATTTTTATATGGAAAACTGCCTAAATATATTTATGTAAAATTTAACATTTACAAAGGTATATTTCATTCTTTACATAATAATTTTATAAATACTAAAATTTCTTG
>JAPDSC010109739.1:0-38889 GCA_026290005.1 Latrodectus geometricus
TAAAATAAAAAAATTTTGGCAACATTTTTAGCAGACATCAAATACTTTCAAAAATTAAAAGAATAAAAACTAAAACCAAGAATTATGAGCAAAATAAGAAACTTAAAATTTTTCTAAATTAAAATATAAAACCTTGACTAGAGATGACAGAATTAATTTAAAAAATAAATTTTTGATGAAAGGAAATTTTCAAACATTTTTTCTAATGTACTTACAGGTACATCAGTAAAAACAAATTGATGCCTTTTTGTAAAAATGAAAGTTAAGATTAGATTTTCTTTGAAATATAAGAACGAATATTTCGAGCATTTTACGATTTTTTTTTTAAACAAGACATTCTTTAGAATTTTCATAATAAAGTTTAAGTAAAAAAAAAAAGACTTATAATAAAAACAAACCAAAATCTCCAGCACTTTTTAAATTTATGAAATATATTTTCCCCCACCAAAAAATGTTGAGAAGATTGACTGATTATTATACACTGAGTTAAATAAAAACATACGAAGTTAATTCAGTTGTATTAATCAAATTACTATTCAAAAATAAATTGTTAAAAGAATAAATTTTATTTTTTCAAGGAAATAAAATTCTTAAATTATGGAATAGCCAGCCTGCTATATTTAAACATGCATAAAAATAATTCATTTAAATATTTAAAGAGATGTGTTAAATGACTGGTTTTTTGTAAGCTTATAAAAAACATGAAATTTGAAGACAATTACTTTAAAAGATGTTTCATATATTGTACTATTAAAGCAACAAAATACATTTGGAAATAGATGCAGACCAACTTTGCACTTGAATGTTCTATATTTAATTTATTACATTTGCTTACTTCACATAATACAGAAAATTATTAAAATTTTAAATACAGCTAATTTAATTTATTGGTTACTTAGAAGTGATTTGATTAACGTAGAGAAGAACTTTTCAAAAGATTAAGAAATAAATCGTTAGAGGTAAATAACTTTTATTTCTTTAATACTCAAATTGGTTAAAATATTATTTAATTAAAATAATTAATAATTTATAATTAATAACAAAGTTAATTATTTTAAGACACTTTCTGAAGTCAGCATTTAAGATATCGATTAAAAAAGTATAATTTTTATAAAATAGGACAAATTTCGTACAATTAAAAATGTATTCAACTAAAAAACTACTAAATTCTGGTATATAATCTTATCAAATTTTATATATTTACTTATGATCTGATTCATTAATGAAATTTCTTTGTAATATATATTTATTTCTATTTATAAAAATTATATAATTATAATAATTAGTAAACTAGAATAAACCAGTTATGCAAAATTAGAAATCCTAAAATTCGTGAGAATCCTGAATATTATAATCGAAAATTGAATTAAAAATATTGATCTAAAAGAGAAAAAAAAACTTAATTCCAAAATCCTGTTTTTAAACATAGTGAAAGTATAAAAAATGCTATATCAGATACAGTGTTTCCAAAAAAATAAGATATATATATATGAAATCAAAAAAATTAACTTTAATTATAAATTTTATTTTGCATTTTAGAATAATTTCATAACATTTTTTTTAAACTTGTCTCAAAATTTTTGTTACGAATTTAAAATTGGCACTAGCTGTGTAAAACTGAAAAGCAGAATATTGTACAAGTCAAAAGATTTCTTATTCCTTAAATGTGTAATTAATATCAAGAAATTAAATCAAAATTTATAAAAACAAGTAAAACAATAATAAAACGTAAAATTATAATTATAAAATTATAAGTAAAATTTTGAAAAATCTTAGAAATAAAAAGTAATAGAAGAAAATACAAATTTTTTGCCGTAACATTCAACATTAAAAGAAGAATCCACAAAAAGAATGATAATTTTTTTTTGTTAAACCGACTGATTCCCTGTAATAAATATGTCGCAACGTTACCACAGCATTGCGTGATGCCACTCATGCGGAGAAAGGAAAAACGGACAAACAGCCAATTTGGCGAGGGCAATGAAAAGAAAGAGAAAAAGGGGCGCCTTGCCTGACCACCGTCAACAGAAAAATAAAATTCTCTTCGTTTTCAGCACTTTCTCTGTAATCGAAGCGGAACTCTCGAGGGATTCGAACATAAAAAATGGAGTCTCCACTTCCGCGATCTCATCTTCTAATAACGACTGAGTTTGCGAAAGAGATGTGATTTTGGCGCCATTCTTATTTTTGTTCAATTACTTCCGAATTTACGCACTTTCCTCCTTGGGTAATGTTCACATGTCCGCTCGTTAAATGTTATGTGCAATGTTAAGTTGGGCAACATTAACGAAGTTTGCTTAAGTTTCAAACTTCTTTAAGAAGACGCTGAGCTTATTTTTGTACTACAGGTAATCGAACAAATCCAATATTTTATCTCATTCAAGCAATAGGATAATTTGAAATAGTTTTTATCAGAAAATTTATGTATAATTCACATATATGTTAATGATATGAGGACATCTGAGAAAATAAACTTTAAAGTTTAATTAGCAGATACTTTTAGTGAAAAAATAGTTAGGTTTATATAACACAATTTGTTTAAAAACAGAGATACTAGTATAAAGGATTATAATATTGACAATTCTATAACATATAATATAAATAAATAAATTTTCCAAAATTATAAAATTTTATTTCACCAGTTTTGAAATTACAAAAAAATTATATACATATTTTGTAAAAACATTTTATACAATTTTTTTTTTTGAATGATGCAACATGATTATGAAGGAATCACAGTATTTGGGAAAATCCACATTATACAATATATATTCTTAAATATAATTTAGATTATTAAAATACATATTATGGTAGTTAGAATGTTTCATCAGGTTAACAGTAATCCTTTCCTATTGCTTGAAATTCCACTTCCTAATGTTTGAAACAATGTTTCGCTTCAAAAACTGGGGTGCAAGTTTTAAATTTTCTTTTAATTGATTATAAATATTAGACTTTCAAACAAAATTGGTAAATGTTTATAAGATTAATCGTGTTCATTTTCCCTAATATTCGTGAGTTGTTTGAATGCATACCGAATGAATTACTAAAATTAAGTTTTTCCATACACCTAAGAACCCATATTTTTAAATGACAATAACTACATGCTAGATTAATCTGAAAAAAAGTTTGAGATAAAAGTCATTTTGCAAATTAGATGAATGACTAGCAGAAAGAAATCACCATAAGGATAATTTTTATGCCGAAAACTTTCACCTTTCTTCCTTAAAAGAATTTCTCCAAAAACTACGAATGACTAAACCCTGCCGTTAAACTCCATATTCAAATGCAAAATTAATGTTTTATTGGTTGAAAAAGATTTTATGGATAAAAAGAAGGATTATAGTTATGTAAAATTTTCTCAAAATCCAGAGATAAAATTTAAATACAGTATTAAGAGTTCTAAAATAACTCCTCTAAGTATATAAAAACAGTCTTAATTTTAAAACTGTACATTTAAAACAATTTTTCCGGTGTTTTACGTTTTTTCGAAAACTGCAAAATATTTCCGCATGAGATTTAAGTAGTTAAAAATCATTACGAAACTTATTGTACTAAACATTGTTGAGAAAGATACTAATTCCTTGATTAATATACAAAATCTTTCTTAAATATTTTCGTAATATTCTTACAAAGCTAGATTAAAGTAGTTAAATTAATTATGAATATGCTAACTATTAATGAGAAAGATACTCATTCCTTGATTAAGTACATTGGTAGAATGTGAGCTAGATAGGACAATATTTTTTGTAAAAATTAGTTTGTTCTAAATATATGAATTGTTTGAAATAATTTCTATATATAGTTGACTAACCACATCGACACTATCTGGTTTTTCGGGCGTATGATTTCTTCCCAAATGATATCCATTAAAATTTAAGTAAGTCAGATATGTGTATCAGTGTTACTTCAATACTTGTATATGTGTATTCCCAGGGATTTATAGAAACTCAAAAGAATTCAGGTGTTGCAACAATTTCTGCAGACTACTAAACACAAACAGCTAATAACAAAAAGCAGACAATTCATTGCGAATACAAATATTATACTTCTAAAGCATTGATTCCATATATGAAATGCATGAAATAAAAAGTTGTATTAAAAACAATTTGGAATTTTAGAACATTTAAAAAAACTTTCATATTGTAAATTTAGATTGTCTCATCGTTTTATTTTTTCTAATGTTCTTTGATGTTTTATGCAACATGCAATGATAAAAAACATTCCATAGAAACCCGGAAAAATCTCTTCAAATAGAACAAAATCATACTTTTCAGGGAAAAGCTCTCAATTTTTCTCTTTCATCGAAATCTCAATTGATTGCTTTTTTGTTACCAACTTCCTGTCTGCGGCTGCACATTTTGCTCAATGGATTGTGATCATAGATCAAAAACAAAAAACTGAATAGTCGACACTTCCGACAGAAATGAAATGAAAAGTGAATTAGTATTTTCGGTGCTGATGAATTTCTAGTCTGTATGCTCGGTACATAAAACGATGGATACATAACTATTCGTCAAATACAATGGTAAAAGCTAATTCAATGAATATAGTTTAATCTTGTGCTTTTTCATGAAAACAAAACTTACAATAATTTGAATAACGTTTTTAAAGTCGTAGACTTTATAGCACAAATAATTTGTCAGAAAACTTGCTGACAAAAATTAATATCAATACAATGAGCGAATGACAATAAAAGTTTCATTTTTATTTTTAGATAAATTCTTAAAAAAATTTGAATTTGTTTTAAACATTTCAACAAGTTTTTAAATAAAATGTATTGAGAATAAGAAATATAATTATTTGAAAATTATATTTTATTTCAGAAGCTTAATAATCAATTACATTTGAAACTATTTAAAATGTTATGTTAATGAGAAAAATTTCTAATAGTTTAATCAAAAATAAAGCTCTTCCATATTTAAGTACTCTTGTAATATATACAGCTACAATTCTTAAATTGTTCAATAAATTAACAAATATAATATAAAACAAAACCTTGTGGATTTAAATCCTACATTTTAGAATTTGGAATATTCTGAATCGTAAAATTTATCTGTAATTAACTAGCTTAAAGTTGATTTTAATTAGTTTTAACATAAAAACTAAAGTTTTGCAATAGTACGTTTAAAGTTAAAATAGTTTACTTTTATTGTTCCTTCTGATTGTTCTGAAAAAGTTTCAGTTCCCTAAACATTTTAAAACTTTAATACTTAAAACTATATACTCTCATGTAATTATATATATATATATTACTTGTTATACATTTTATATGCCTTAGTGTAATGTGTATATGCTTGATATAATATATGTAATATATAATGTAATAGAAAATAAACTTTTGATTAATATTACAATAGATGAAAAGCAAATTTTTCTAACATTAATGAATTTTAAAATTTTTTTACATTTTTAACATATTGTACCCAAATATATTAATATCAGCACATAACAAAAATCTATTTTAAAAGAAATTTCTATATGTAATCAAGTTTTCGTAAACTATACATAATATTTTAAGCATGAATCAATTATTAAATTTTTATGCTTTTATAAATTAACATAAAATAGTCAATTTCTCAAATATTTCTAAAAATTTTCAAATTTATTAATTTGAAAAACAAAATACTAATCTCAATGTTTTTGTGTTAAAATTAAACCCAAAAATTTCTAAAAAATATTTACAAAAGTATTGCATTAGTATAAAAGAAAGATTATTATAGATAATTGCTTTTAAAAAAATAGATCAAACGTCTCTGCCGAATTAAAAAATAATGTTCGAGCGTACAAGAATAAAAATTATCACGTAGTTCTAATTTTTAAAATCTAAATCTGTGTATCAATAAATTGAAGTAACACTTCAAAAACAGATGAATCGTGTGAAATTAACAGAGCAGAAATAATTAAAACCTGTCAGATTTCAAGATGTGAGCAAACTTACTATCTTTAAATAAAGAACATTTTTTTTATGAAGTAATCGAACTATCGTATTAAGGAAAATATTCCTTCCAAACCAAAGGAAAGGTTGCAAAAGAATGGGAAGATTTGAATATAATAGTTTATTTTGAACAGAAAATAATCAGACCATGATTATCATGAGAGATTTTAAGATCTGTCTCAAAACTATACGAGTTTTTAATGTCAATTACAACGCCAAAATCTGATGAAGTTCATAAAAATGAAAAGAATAAATTTAAATTTTTAATTAAAATCGAAGAACTTTTCTCGTATGTAGATATTAACTTCTCTTAATATTTTTCCTAAACTTAACTTCGACGGAAAGTGAATTTATTAAGGAAGTGAAATTGATTGTAACTGTAACTGACACCTGCGTCAGTCTTAGCTCATCTTTAATCATAATTTGTTCACTGGTGCCGCACTAATTTTCAGTGAGCTAACTGAACTTTACTGTGTGATTAAATACTAAGAACACATTAATTAAACGTGATATTAACTAGGGCAACTTTAAATATGATCTGAAGCACAGTAACACCAAACACTTATATTAATTACAAGTACTTAAATTTATATTTGATTACGTAGTGTACAATATTGTCAATTAGTAATTTAGCTTTCATATTTAAACTTTGAAAGCATTAAATGTCATAAGTAAATAGTGGACCTTGTTATTTTCGTGTGTTTCAAAAGCGAAACTCTCTCAAGCACACTTCCCAATATATAGGCATGCAAAAAGCAGAAACTTCCATTTCTCATTGCTCATCAGTGGCTAGAATAGAACCCCGCAACCTTTCACTACAAAGATTAATTATGTATTAAGTCTTATTTTTATAACTGCTCTTTTAAGTAATTAATTTATTTTTTTTATTAATTTTATGTAACCTATGATGCAATATCTTCATTAATATTTTAATTTTTTCCAAGATGCATTTTGATTATGAATAGCTTAATATATAAAGATTTAGAAAGTAAGAATTTGTAAATCACCAATTTCAGTTTTGGTAATTAAATAGCTGATAAAACCTTTCATTCTAAAATAAATGAAAAAGGAGTAACCTTATAAACCGCCATAAATGGAAAATCTTCATGACAGTCCGCGTTATAATATTGGTTTCCAATAATTACGTGTCTAACTTTCCATCTCGACAAAACAGGGACTTAATCTCCCTCTAGTATCCTTTCTCGGGTAATTAATCGATTATTATGTACAAATTCATTGCCAATTTTTCCTTTTTCCGAGTGGAATATTTTGTTTCCATCGCCTAGGCAACCAAACACCATTTGCATTGGAAACAAATAATGCATATCGATAACTTTAGACCCAATGTAATAACAACCACAAAACTTTACTGATGTTGATATTTCTTGTGAATACTTGTCCAAGAAATCGCTCTAAAGGATTCATTACTCAAAATAATGCCTACAAATCATGTATTTTGTTTTCATTACAAATAGAAAAAATTAATGTTCCCTACTCAAAATATTACAGATAGAGGGATTCACAAATTGATTAACGCTAATGTGAAACAGGGATGGTCTTGTTGTAAAGTATTCTTAGAATTTAAAATCTGGACGATTTCTGTAACAGCAAAGACTAGGAATCGTTTTCAATAAATGAAGCATTTACATGATATTTTAGAGCATAAACACTTAAGATAAAGGGTTCTCTTCTTAGAATCGATTTATCGTTCTTACTGTTGAAAATCAAAATATTCTGAATCGTTGCCATCAGTTAAACGGAATTTCTTATAATGCTCTTATAGCAAAGATATTGTAGAAAGAGATTTGCTTGTTTCAAACTAGAGATTTAAAAGATTCTTCAAATTCTATAGAAATAGCTTTCTGAATTGGATTCTGCTTGTGATTTTATCAGCTAAAAATATAGGAATTTTTTTAAAAGCAAATACATTACGAAGAGTTACGAAAAAAAATAATTATACGAAATTAAATTTAAAAAAAACACTTTCAAAGTAAAATCCGATTTTAATATCACGTTCTCAAAGCATTTTGAAATAAATAGCATTAAAATAATAAAGTATTTTCATTTTTAAAAGCTTAAAAAAAGGGCAGGCTTGCGAAATATGTTCCATGATTTCGAACACAAAATTTCATCTATTACAGGTAGTCATGATAAAACTTCATTTTATATAAAAGAAACTTTCTAGTAAAAGGAATGCCATCAAAAAGAATAAAACCTTGTATGCATATGAACTTACAGGTCTCAAAGTATTAATTTATTGAAATCATTACGTTCCAACAGAATATCTTACCCTACAATTTTTACTCAATTTATCATTTTACTTAAATTTATCATTTGCAAGATTAATTTGAGAAAAATCTACTTTTTAAAATAAATTCTGAGCTATAATAAGCAATCAAGTATAAGATGGGTATCAAACCCGCGAAATATTGAATTGAAAACCAGAATGTTAACCATTCAATGAATTTGATACCAAACACTGAATTTCTTTACGAAAAATTACTTATAATATTTGAAAAATTAACACATATTAAAATTTTTTAGACTATTTTAAATAATTATAAACTTCTCATTCCTTTATATATTATAATGCTCATTTAGATAGTGTTAAAATTAACTTCCATGAAAGTTGCAACATATGCTACTCTTAGTTATCGAAAAAATTTATTCAAATAAATATAAAATCGAACACAGTCTTTTTGAAAAATAATAAGACTTCAATTTCAAATTCGTTTCTATTAATATAGCAGGAAGTATGTCAACATTTAATGATTTGAACGGGCTGTCATTGTATCTAGAATATAAATCTGTATTATGTCTACGGTTAAATGTATAAGCGTTTAAATTAAGTATTCTTTGACTGGTTCATAGAAATTGTCAAAATATTTTTAATATTAATTTAGTAGCTTCCACTTTAAGCTTAAATCAGGAAATAAAAATGCAGTAATCCTAAATTTTAATACATAAATATATCTGTGTAATCCATATATGGTAATGAAAATTGTCAGTATTTTGGACATTTTAATAATCATTATAGTTTGTTTAAATTACAACTTTCCTGCTAAGCAATTTTATCGTTAAATGCAAAATACAAATTCAGAATTGTTTTCATCATATACATTTGGAATTCTATACATTCCAGTAAATAAATTTTATTCGTAACTGTTATAAATTATGAAATTTTCTTTATAAATTCTTTTTTTTCATAAAATTGAATTATTCATAATATTAATTTCAATTTCTTAATATTACTTTCAAAATTCATACCCGGTTTCATATCCATATTTACGTCAGTATTCGTCGATAGAGTGTAGGATGCTACTAAATTCAAAAATCAGCACTTTTTTTATCATACTACATTCAACAAATTATTATAACACTCATTTTACTGAAATTAAGTATTCTGGGAAATAAATTTAATTCAAATTTCAGCCGCTAAACACTGCGAAGCTAATTTTTGACCCAACAATGTAAAGGAAATAATAAGTTTTAATAATAGCATAGAACATTATCACACGTTTTCATAAATATTAATTTATTGCTTATAAACACATTTAAAAATATAAATCTGAAACTACTAAATTATTTCTTATTTGGAGGTACTTTAACAATGACAATTTTGCTATATTTATTAGATTTTATGCATGCGATTTATTTAATAATTCATGATTTTTTTTTTTCTTAGAAAATATTTTCAGTGAATATTCATAACTTGAGTAACACTTTCTAGATACATTTTTATTTCAAATCAAAAAATGTTTTGCTACAAATTGTTTATTAAATAACTATTTTCAATAATTTACAAAAATAGCTTTTCAAAATATAATCTAAAAAAATCACTTTATAATGAAATTTAAATTTTAATCTTATTTTTATAAATTTTACTGACAATTGATCAAATATTCGATTGTTTTGTAAATGGAACTAATGATCAGTTATTTACAATTCTCAGTTTATCCAATGAAAACTCAGAAAATAAATATTTTCAATACTTATTAAAAAGAAAATAACACTTACCACCCCACGCTAAAATCAGCAAAGCCTCCAATATAATCCGAAACATGCCTGGATGAGCACTAGTAAACACAATCGAGAATTTTTTTTTTTTTATTTTTCGAAAAAACAAATTTTGAGAACACTCTCTTCAACTACCAATAAAAACGTGGAGAAACTCCACAGCGGAGCTTCAATAAAATTGGAATCGGACAAATTACACTGTAAAAAGTTTTTCCTCAAAACTTGAAGCACAGAAATGGAATTAAAAAAACAACCCACGAGTTTTCGAATTTTAGCTGCGAAAACTACTCTAAAGAGAAAAGGCGCCTTAGTGCTGCTTTCACAGCGCTCTTCGAGTTTAGACTGAAGGCACTTGAGAGACGCAATCCTATTTTGCTCTAAAAGCACATGGAGCCTTCCACCGAACAAGGGTTGCCGGCCAAAGAATCCCAATTTTCGACGCCAAACTTGGCGAGGATTTTTCGTGTTGACAGTGTCACGCGTGGATGATGTACTTACACATTTTTTTTTTTTTTTCTATTGGAAGTTTTATTTTTCAATTGTTGGAAAAGTGGCTGGTTTGCGTGGACACTTTCTTTTCCGCAAAAAAAAAAAGATTACTTTTGTTCTGGTTTTGTAATATATTTTACGTAAAAACGCTAAATATACAAAAAAATTGCTAAAGTATTTTTTATGACCTATTGTTGTAATACACACTTGATTAATTGTGTATGAAATATTACAATATTCTAATCGATGTATTATAATTATTTTATATATAAATTTGAAAAAAAGATTAATATTTAAATTTTTTATTTTTTATTTTTGGAAAATTTTCATGCATTTTTAAAAATTAAAATAATTATACTAATTAGCATAAATTATACTGTAATTAATTGAATATTACAATATTTTACCAACCTTTATCTCTAGAAAAAATGTTTAATAATATTAATGTGACCATATTAACATTGAATTCTAGTTGCATTAATATTTTAATAAGTTTATAAAACACTAAAAACCATCAGTTTTTTTACACAAAATCTTATTCCGAAAATAAAAATTAATATATTTTTTTTATTTCTTTTCTTACCACTTGGGATAGTAAAGTAATATAATAATTATTTATCCCCAATGAAAATTTATTCTTTTGTATATGAAAGGGCTTAAATTCTATTAAATTTACAGTAAATGTTGATTTTGAATTTAATAAAAGAAAAAAAAAGGTAAATGCCTCTTAACTTAAGATGAAAGAATACAATCAAAATGTTAAATATTTATATCACTTATTAGGTCTTTAAGATTAATTTCAGAGAAATCTGTTTATATTATGTTTTTTTTTTAAATTACGAGAGTTACGATTTAAATTTGTTTTTTATTACTTTATATATATGACCACTAAATTCTGAAATGCTTAATTACTTCAATCATAAATACGAACCATCAAAAACTAACGTCAAAGATAAGTGTTAAATTTTGACAGTTATGAATCTTCCATTATTATCAGTTACAAGCATTAAAACTAAATAATTAGTATTTTCAAAAAATTCCCAGCCAATTCACAAATAAAGTTACATATTTTAATAAACATTAACATCACATAAAAAATATTGCAAAAAAAAAAATGTTTACCTTCTATTTTTTAAAATTTCTTATTATTGAATCAGCTATTTGTTTTTGATTAATTTCTTTATAAAACTGTCTAAAATTAGATTTTAAAAAAAATTTGGTTTTTAAAAATTTGTTGTAAATGCTAGTAGAGTTTAATGTATTATTCAAAGACAATGAAATAAAGTATATTTGGCATTATATAATCTATAGCTTAATAGCCGAAATGTTGTAAGGCTTATAATTTGCAGTATTTTGTTTTCAGAGAGAACTTTTTTGCAGACAGAAGGCCGTATTGAAGTATTGCAAGGGAGAAGACCCTGAAAATTTGAGTTTATCATGCTAACAAATGGTTCTTTGGAAAGTCAGAAACGCGCACGAAGCATCCATCATTCATTATTCAACAGTGGTCGGATTCCAACCAGTGAGTTTATCACAGAGCAGACTGCTTTGGCAAATTAGCAAATGAATTATCATCGCTATGAAAGAAGTTTTGTTAACAGAATTTTTAAGCTAGAAAATATCTTTATTCCCAGAAATCATTTGAGAGTTAATCAAATTTAATGACAAGAAATTTCGTGTAGAGATTTTTGAAAAAATTAATACTGAAAATTCTGACTGATATCTAGTAAATGTTTTTCAAAATCTTTTAAATAGTATTAGGATATCTCTTGCACATAATAAATTACGAATTTTATGTACAGCAAACTAGGTTGGTGTTTACAGTTCACAATATAAAACATTTAATTCCTTTATTGCAATGTTTCAAATGTTTTCTTATTAAAAATGTTTTTCGTTATTAACTGGTATATTGATAAATATAATGATAAAAATTTTAATTTTGCAGCAATACAAATTATTTATAAAATAGAAGAAAAATATAAAACAAATTTAAACGAAATAACATAAATAAAAGTACGTAATAAATGGAATTTGATGCACACACACTAAATATATAAGTCGCAAAAGAACTACATTACACATACGCCTCATGAATCGGAAACTTATTCTCGAAGACTCCAATCAAATTATCATAGCCCCTGAATTTCTCTATGTGCATAAATAAAATCTGAAATTAAAAATATTTCGGAGAATAATTTTTACCCATTAAAAAACTGAATGATAAAAGCAATTTTACGGAGAAAGTACGTAAAATTTAATTTCGCCAAATTTTAAACAAGATTCATTTTTAGAATTAAAAATCAAGTTTTTAATTTAGTTTGAAGTTTTAAATGCAATAAAACTTAGACTACAGTTATACTCTGCCTGTATAGCTTTTCAGTCGGCTTAAATCTTGTTTAGTTTGTCACTCAATGATTTTTTTTTTTTGGTACACGAGAGATATTTAAAAATAAAATTTACACTTTCAAGTGGATTCTGAATCACCTACAAATATACCAGCCTGCAGTGGGAATTGAACTCACGACATTGCTGGAATTAAACCCATAGTACTAACTATTACGCTGCCAGATCGGTTCATTTAGTACAAGTGTATCTCTTATGAACTAAAAACAGTTTGTAGTCTTGTTTAGCCAAAAGATATTATAATTAGCAGAACATTAGCTTGTCGCGGTAAAATATATCCTTGTTAAAGTATTATAAAAGTTCAGGGATAGAGGAGCTAGCTCAGGGGCTAACTCCGTTATTTGACAGTGATTCAAGAATACATGGATTAATCTCTGGGTACGTTTTAGGACGTACGTCTTCCAAATCTTCAACATTCCATCATTACAAAGCACGATGTAACTACCCAAATGTTTAAAATACAACTTATGTTAAGTTAGATTAATGCAGATGATTCAGTTATTATTTCTAGCAAACAAAGCAACTAACTACGGCCAATTAATTTATACTTGTGAACTAACGTGGTCTATACCTGAGATGGCACCCTCTTGTTCTCACCCCATCAACGGTGTAACAACGAAACTGATAACTTGCATAAGCCCTCACATCACTACAGTTTTCAGTTGGATCAAATATAATTCAGATTATTTCTCATTCAAGGTCATTTTTGATCACAAAGGTTAATTAGGCCAAGACCAAGTATAGAACCCACTACCTCCTGTTTATGAGATAAACGTCTATTCTCACCATTCAACAACGATGAGGAAAGGCTAGAGTATACTAAAGATTTTTTAAAATGGAGTTGTATTTAATAAAAAGGTTTGGAAATACACTTAAAGACAATCCATAAAAATGTTTAAAAAAAAACATAAAAATCCGTAAATTGTTTTTGCACCAGCATGCTTCCCTGTATCTTGCCCTGAGTTGGGTTCTACCAGTTAGATAGAAACAACTTCGAAACTTATAGGCAGGGACTAAGCAGAAGATTCCTCTATACTTAAGTCATCCCAAGAAGTATCATTTCACATGGAGGACATTGCAGCCACAACCTATTTAATGTGCCCCAGCCGACATTAGCGAACACGACGGATCTTTAGTTGCTTCAGGATTTGAACTCATTACCTTACGATAACGAGAATAAACACTCAAATCAACCAGAACACCACGGTCCTAGTCAATAAATTGTACATGAAAAGGAACAGTTGACTTAGTATGGAATGGAATTATAAGAAATATTTTAGAAACAATTATAGACATAACCAGGTTGTGTGCTGTAACCACCAACAACCCTATGCTAGTCCTTTGAAACTCCTTAATTTTCAGTGAGGGAGAAAAAAAAAACAATGAAAATGTATTATAAATTAATAAAAATTTATTTTATTTTTTATATTTTTCTTCAATACACTAATGCTTTCTTTTAAGCTTATTTCAAAAAAGACGTAAAAAAAACCCACCATTTTTCTATATTATTATTCAAACATTATCCTCATTAATAGAATAAACAATTATTTACAATTCCCATTAATAAACTATAACTCCATCTACTTCAGTTTGTCGCAAATATAGAATTCATTTGGATAACATTTCAATACAAATAATGACTCAAAGAGCTTGTCAATGACAAATTGGCAAGCATAAAACTGAAATACACAATAACCTGTTGATTCATTCAGAATATCGCCAAAGGATTTGCCTTTATACGAGATCTTTTAAGTAAATAAAGGATTTGCGACGCATTGTTGGAAAGAGGAGAGATTCTTTAGTTCACAAGCTTTTCATTTCAAAAGAATTCTCAAGTGTAAATTGGACCAAGTCATAGAGTAACAAAATCCCTAGCAATTTAATAACAGATTGCATCTTTTCCCCAAAGAGTGCGACTTAATAAAATAGTAAATAGAAGCTCCTTGTCAGGTCCTTTTCTATTGTTTCCAATATTTTAGAAAATTGTTTCCTAGTATTGATAACATTTCATTTTTTGAAACAGCTTTATCTATTTTATCCGATATTTGCAGAAAGAGAAAAAAAAATTCTTAAAACTATATTCAATAACTACAATTTTCCATGTTAGTTATATAAATAACTAAAACATAAATTTAGGAAACAATAAACAGAATGACTTAAAATTCTGTCTATGCTTATTCATAATGTTGTTCTGGATTTTAAGTCAGTAGATCTTGGGTTCGATTCCCACTTCAGATCTTGATATTCGTAGCTGATCGGGATTCGTCTTAAGTTTGTTGGTAGTTCAAAACTCCCTTGATTACTGGTTTCCGATCCAATTAGCTCCCATGTGCAAAATGTGACAAATCATCCTAAAAAAGAGTAAGAAAATCATAATTATCCGGACAGTAAATGCTTATTCTCCTGATAGAAAGTACTTGTTTCAATCTTGATTTTCACAGAAAAATAATCATAGTGATTGGTTTTATGTTAACTTAATTTATAAATCTTAATATCCATTTGCTGCGATGCTGTATAAATTATAAAAGTTGTTGATATATCGTCACTCTTAAACCAAAACCAATATTTATCATCCTCTATTTTGTCTTATGGCCTATTTTATAAATCATTCTATTGATATTATCTAATTTCCCATCAATGCTTTGCTCGTCATAGCAAAATATAAACTTGACGTCAAAAAATATATACAAAGCAGAATCGTTGTGGTGAATTTATTATACATGTAAAATAAAACAAATTCGTTACATATATATAATATATAACAATAACTGGATGTGAGTATAATACTAAGTAGTGTCGACCATGGCATCGTAAATGATGTTACTCGTTTGGAAAATAAAGAAACTAAATTAAAGTTATATCTTTTCTATTTATGCTAATCAGTATATAACGTTTGCTTTATCATTGATTAGATTTCGGCTCGAATCACAAAAGAGACATTTAATTTGACTTTCATTTACAATTAGTATAATATAGTTAAAATTAAATAAAATGCAATATATATCTATAATTCTAATATATCTAAAAATTATGTCCCTGACATCCCTAAAAACAACAATATTTATTTATTTTATAACATTAATTTACAAAATTTTTATTAGTAGTGTTGCATTGATTTAATGCACGAGACGCATAAATCTAGAATCGGTGCGTATAGAGTTTTTTGCCCTCTCTTTGTCGCGTCTATTTTTATTTTATGTTGTAATACCATCCAGAATCGGCCAACGCACTGTTGATCATAATATGAGGGGTAATCCCAAGAAAACATTGAATTTTTTAGTTATTTATTTGAAATAAAATTAAATCAATTTAATTTTATCTTAGAAACTTGTATAAAACTTTTCAAAATAGATAAATCATTTTTGGAAGAATAATAAAGATTTTTACAATTAAATATTCCAAATATTATATGACATAGTTAGACTATTTTGAAATACGTCTTGTTTCTCTGTCTTAATATCCTTAATAAGGTAAAAAGAAATTCCCCCATTTTTTTTTAATCTCATATTCAACATTTTGTAAACTTAAATATTAGGATGGGGAAAAATAAATCCATTATTTTAACATAAACGTTTTTTTAACTTCTTTCAGATTTGCTTTGTAAAAAGGTTTAAAACAGTTTTCATGTAAATTTTTAGGTCTTGTGCGAAGCTACGACTGCTGACATGCTGTCAAGTTTGATAATTTTTGATATTTTATAGACATTCTCGAAGATATTGTATCCATGCGAGGTCCATCTTTAGCATCCAAATACCCATACGGAATCGACGAAACCAAAATTGTGCGTAACTGGTTGTTACAGTCATGTATAGGACGATAAACACCTTTCACAATTTTAGCCACCTGGTTAGCATTTTCGCCATTATAAAAGAAAAACTAAAATGTATCGAATTTTCTGTTTGTTGTCTTCTATTTTTAAAACCTTGTACTCGTAACTGAATGAATCAAACAGAAAACCGCAAGAGAATATTTTAGTGTCACCTTTCCAATGAGCATAAATATGAAATTGTTTGATAGATACCTCACGAGATAGCGATCACTACAGACGTCTACCGAAAAAAATAATGGATAACTTTTTCCCCAAACTAATATAATATCTTTCAATCTCAGCTATGAAGTCAAATAAGATTTTTACTTTTCCAGCTGCCAAGAAAAGTACTAAAAACAGCTGACCAACTGGAAATTTCAAACCACGATCAAATGATGAAATAGATATTTAAGCTGGTGGCCTTTTTTCCCACCCATACCACACCAGAGGTGGAATACTGCACCCAATGGAACATTTAACACATGCACAAACATTATCTGCATGATATTTATTCTTTAGGAGGGTTGAGTAAGGAACTCGCACCCTATCAGATAAGGGAGCTGCGTATTTTCCCACCAGTTTATGAAGACCTCACATACGTAGACAGCATCACAGCTGATTCCAATCAATACCGTTTGTGATGAAGCCCTATGCACATTAAAATTGGTTGTGATTCAAAAATACTCTGTGCTGTGGTGAGAATATTGCAAGAGAAGTTTGGGAACTCAGTGGTCAACACTTCTGTTTAATAGTTCTTCAAAATTATGAACATTGCCTTACTTAGTGTTCCTTATCGATAGAAACAGACAACTGGAAGAATGTGCAATAGCAATTTGTGACGGTTGTATTAACTGCCTTGATTGATAATTCCTATTAATTGTATTGTAGATTCAAAGTCTACTTTCTAATTACTTGTAGCCCATAATTTTATTATTTACAAATAGTTTTCGTTTTACGTATCACAGCAATACGATATAAGAGCCATTATGCGTATATGTTATAATATACGTATCAAATTTATTAAGCAATAATTTTCCTTTTTTAAATAGATACATATTTATTTGAGTTTATGAGCCATAAATAGTACACATGTTTGTAATGAGTTTATGAGCACTTAATAGAATATAAACTTATTACGAGTTTATGAACTTCAAATATAATGTACATTCTTATTATAAGTTTATTAACTTTGAGTAGGATACAATTCTTAATGAGTTTATGAGCTTTGATTAGTATACATGTTTATTATGAGTTTATGAGCCATAAATAGTACACATGTTTGTAATGAGTAATGAGTACTCTGAATAGTATACATCCTTATTACGAGTTTATGAGCCTTGAATATAGTATACATGTTTAAAATGAGCTTCCGAAAATACTGCATTTTTTTATACTTTGAATTTTGGATTCCATATAATGAGAAACATAAAACAAATGTAACAGTTGCAGGCCAGACATTAATAATTATATTTTAAATTAAATGTAAAAAAATATCGCCTTATCTCCAAAAGAGCTGTTTTTTAATTTCGATAATTTTGGCAAATTATTGCAATTGTACTTATTTAACTATCTATCTATATACATTCGTTTGGGGAAAAAGTAATCCATTATTTTTTCGGTAGACGTCTGTAGTGATCGATATCTGGTGAGGTATCTATCAAACAATTTCAAATTTATGCTCATTGGATAGGTGACATTTGACACTAAAATATCCTTTTGGGGTTTTATGTTTGATTAATTCAATTATGAGTACAAGGTTTTAAAAATGGAAGACAACAAACAGAAAATTCGATATATTTTAGTTTTTCTTTAATGATGGCGAAAATGCTAGTCAGGTGGCTAAAATTATGAAAGGTGTTTATCGTCCTATAGAAGACTGTAACAACCAGTTACGCACAATTTTGGTTTCGTCGATTCCGTTTGGGTATTTTTGATGTTAGAGATGCACCTCGCATGTGGATACAGCATCGTCGAAAATGTCTATAAAATATCAAAAATGATCAAACTTGACAGCATGTCAGCAGTCGTAGCTTCGCACAAGACCTAAAAATTTACATGAAACAGTTTTAAGCCTTTTTACAAAGTGAATACGGAAGAAGTTACATAAAGTTCTTGTAAAAAATAATGGATTTCTTTTTCCTTAACCTAATATATAAATATATATATATATATATATATATATGTGTGTGTGTGTGTGTGTGTGTGTGTGTGTGTGTGTGTGTGTGTGTGTGTGTGTGTGTGTGTGCATCTATGCATTTTAATATTTATGTGTAATAATTATCATAAAAACAAACATGAAGAAGAAACTAGTACATATATATTTATATTTGAATAAAATCCCCATTTCTCATATATTTTTGAAAATTTTAATTCAAAACAAAATTTCTAACGGAAAAGGCGCAGTTTTATTTATTTTATTTTTGAATACTAACATAATATCCAAAACACATGCATCTTGTTACAAATTAGATCGGAATCTATTAGTTATAGTTAATATCTTTTCTTTCTCGGAAGTAAAAAAAAAGATAATAAAAAAGATAAGCTTTTGCGCTAATCTCACTGATTGGTTCCGATAATCATTACATTAATCTTTATTGTTTAATTTTCTCTTTTATCATCGATCCTCGAGGGAGACGAAATTCGTTTCTGTTCTTTGCAGACATTATAGGCTGACAGTCTCAGCCGAAGGAAAAATAATATAAAAGGGTTTACTTCAAGAAAATGTATTTTTAATCCATAAATACTATGCTTTTTTTTTTTACTATGTGAAGAATGTGTTGGATGTTAGCATGTTCCTTATTACTATTGTTAAGTTTCTGGAACATAACTTAATTTACGTTTTCCTAATAAGTATAGTCTATTGAATATGTTTTCTTTGTATGATGGACAAAAGAACGGCATATCAAAGGAGAAATTTGTATAGAAGTTTAATTGAGAATGGCTGTCCAAAATGAAATGTAACTTATATGAGAGTATTAATATTTGATTAACTTAAAGTATACGCTATTTTTCATTTCGAAATTTTGATTAGAGTGCTTGTAATTAGTTTGAACTGAATTGAATTTGCTGAGTTGAGCTTATTGTAAAGTTGTTTATGCTACATTGCACTTGTTTCTGGAATATTGCTCGCTTCAAGAACGGAGGTTTCTCTCTTTTTCTTTTACCATTTGTATGCAATAGCTAGGAGTAGCAGAAAAATACTGTGTTGTCAATACTACTATGTCGGATCTTCTGTTGTTTACATTCTCATTTTATAATTGTTTACCAAAAATAAATAACGGTATTTACTTTTTTTTACCGATGTTAGATATTGTTTTTGCCTACTGCAGCATACATATTTTCGGTATTCTCAATACGCCACTGGTCGGAAATGCAATTGAATGTATATAATAAGAGAGCACAGAATTCAGTTATTAATAACCTCGAAACTAAAGTGAATTTTCAAATGTTTTTACTATGTCCGATTTGTTTTCAGTTGATCTTTAAGCGAAACCTTACATGCGAGTGCAAAAAAATAACTTAATCAAAAATAAGTAAATATTAAATATCATTAAAAAATCATAAAGAATGTTTTTTTTCTGATGGTTATTTTTCCGTGCCTGTTTTATACGATAACAATGGTCTTTGAAAGCTGACTGGCTTGCTCCCAAGCTTATGCTATCTTTTTTTTATGCATTTTAAGGAAATTCTAAATAGTTCTGATTGGTTGATATACTTAATGAAAGTATAAATGAAAAACACAAATCTATAATTTATGGAAAATGTTTTATTTATTCAACTTTGAAAGTATCATCAAGGTCATACAAAATAGTGCGTCACTCAAAGTTTACCAGTGTTTTACTACATTAATGTAATAAAAATTCTAACAAACTTCTATTTTATTCAATATTAATCGTCACATAATACACTTTTCAGATTATCATAATTTCATGGAAACATTCTTATTATCTAAATTATTACAAAATATATCATTGTATTTTTCATTCATTGAATTTGATTTTCCTTTATGGTTATGTTTGAAGAATGTGAAATTAATGCCTAGCATGATAAATTTTGCAGCTTGATAGCCAAAAGTTGTTACAATATCTACATCTGTTGTAAATGATTTAATATCTACAACTTATACAACCTTCCTGGGGAATTTTTATGCACAGTGAACCATATTCATGTACCACAAAACAAGAAACCGGAAAAATTCCCAAGCACAAACCACGAAAGACGTGAATGCAGAGGAAAGGAAATTACATCCCTTTGAACAACAGTAACTGGAATTTAATACTGAACCTATCACTCTAAAAAGCCGTCTCTTACCACTAGGCCACAATTAAGCCAGCCTAATAAGTTTAAAAAATGTATAAAATCTTGAAAGTATAACTACCTAAGACAGGGGTAACCAATATATATAATCTTTCGTATTGCTAAATTATATTAATATTATCTTATCCAGGTTCAGTATTTCTCTTGAAAGAATGATTAAATAATATTAACTATTTCCAACTGTACCTCTAAACTATAATTTTAACCATGGAAGAATTTAA
The DNA here is from genome assembly GCA_026290005.1 of Latrodectus geometricus. Taxonomy (NCBI): domain Eukaryota; kingdom Metazoa; phylum Arthropoda; class Arachnida; order Araneae; family Theridiidae; genus Latrodectus; species Latrodectus geometricus. The sequence continues at coordinate 21,191 of JAPDSC010109739.1, forward strand.
TAATTATTTTGAGAAACAATTATAACTATATACATTTAAATCATACACAATAGTTTTAAAAATGTCAAAAATGTTTAAACTTTATTTATTGTTGTAGCATGTTTAAGCATTTTTCTTAGAAAAGTATTAATCAAAATTGATAAATAAATTGGTAATACAGTTACAGTGTAATTGTATATTCCAAATTTTGCTTCAATTTTAAACAAAGTTAAACATTAATGGAAATGTGCAATTATCTTTTGCAAAATCAATAAAAGTTTCAGTAACGTGAAATACTGATTTTTTTAAATTCATTTATAAGTACAACGACATTAAATATCGCAAGACTTCATTGATTCACTTTAAATATTGGATTGTTCGGAAAGTTATTTCGTTTTGTATGGAAATGAAAACCGTATAGATGTATAAACGTCAAACGTATATTTTATTGAATTGTATATTGTCAATTCTAGTCAAATATCTTTTACCATCTTCCTGGTGGCAGCAGGATTTGATGCTAATAAAATGGTTGGTTTTCACTAGCAAAAAAAAAAAAAAAAACATTTAGGTGAGAAGAACATAAAATGATTTTACAAATAACCTAATATATTAAAAATTTTGTTGTGTAATTTGTTATTTCTTTTTTATTTTTATTTACCAGAGTTAATAATGTATTTTGTTTGGTAACAGAAAGTTTGTATATGATATTCATTTGGTCTTTCCTTTCCATTTCAGTCACTAACAACTTAATTGAAAGTATAGAAAGTCGATTCCGCCAACGCATTCAAGCAAGGGGTGGGCATATCCCTTTTCAAAACTGTATTTTCTTAGGTTTCTATAACATTTTACCAAATAAACTATGATTGCACTTTTTTCCAAGAATAAATTTTTTCAGAGACATTAAATTTTTCTTTCAAAACATTTATGCCTTTTTATTATGTAATATTCTATGCTGCAATCAATGTATATCCATTTTAGGCACATGTCATCCAAATTTGTTATTTTTACACTCATGGATTTGTAAACTGGGCGCAAAAACTGATTGTTCCACAACTTTTTGATTCCAGTACACTATCTAAACCAGTAACTGGTATTTAAGTATGATTTTCAACTCATCTGAGAAAATTGCAACTGAAATTCTCAGACTCCCAAGATTAAAGACTCAAGCAATTGTAGGCTTCATTACTGGGTACTATTATTTCAGGAAACACCTTCATACAATGGGACTTTTTAAACAGGAACCAATTTGTAGGAAATGCCATGCAGGGGTAGAATCAGCTCATCATATCCTATATGAGTGTGATGCTCTTGCCCTTACAAGATTCACTACTCTAGGTAATCCATATCCTAAAGAGTTACACTTAAACTCCATTGAGGGCCTATCAGGCTTTATAAACAAAGTAGGTGACCCAAGACAATGGAACTAAGAAAAAATCGGGCTTGTAGCATGGTACAAAATGCAACAATGCAGAGGTGCCACATATCTGACAAGCTCAAGAAGAAGAAAAAGAACTGGTACTTATTACTGTTTACTTGATCAGTTACTGGTAAAGAAATGTCATTAATTCATCAGTTACTTACTTGGGCTTATGTCATGAACCCTAACAGATAAAGACACTCATTCAAGGTCTGTATCTGATTCTGAAAACACTGAATTATTTTTTGTCAGAATACAAAACTATCCTCGAGCATTTGTTAATATTGTTTTTTTTTTTTTTGCCGCCGCCCAACCAATCTAGTGGTTAGCGTAACTGACTATGGATGGGGAGGACCTGGGTTTGAGTCCCAGCTCGGGCATGGATGTACTTTCTCTCTCTGTTTCTTGTCCTTTCCTCAAATGATGGATAAATATTACCCGCCCTATTAACGGGTTTGTGATGGTGTGGCGTGGGCGATGCTTCTCGTACCTCCTTGACTTGGTTCACAGGTGCCCACCGCGTAACGATAAAAAAAATGAGTAGCCATTTCCGGCCTTGTTGCGGCAAATGGGCTAATGAACTTACTTGATCAAGGGTGCCCGCCATTAGAAATTAAAATAATTCTTTTGCCTACGTATTAGTCGATCAACTGTATGTGGGTGATTTAATAAAATAAACTTTTTTTGCATTTTTTAGATTAAAACAAACAGCGAAATTAATCATATTATCATTAATGATATATTTTTTCTCAAGTCACGCAGAAATTTCGCTGAGTTAAGAAAATACTTTCATTTATAAAGATCTTAATGTAATTTGCTTAAGAATGTAAATATAAACGCTTAGGATTAGATAAAAAAATAAGACGAGTTGGATTATTAGGAATTAATTCATATTTCAAAAGTTATAGAATATAAAAACAGCTAAATAAATTTTAACGAAATTTGTTTGTGAAAGCTGATATTCCATTAAATTTAGAAAAGATTTCTAAATTAAATAAAAACAATGAAAATTAAACTAAAAAGGAGGAGAATGTGTTGTTTACTTTAAACTTAGTTTAGATTCATATAATTTAATTAAACTCTCTTCTCAATTTAGTTATTAGATTAAATGTAATGAAATTCCTCAGTCTTTTGTTGTTAAATTCACTACCATTTTCTTACGTTTTTTAAAATTTTTCTTTCATTTAGCACCGGAATTTAAAAATGTGTTTTATCTTTAATACGAACAAAAAAATTAAAGAAATTTAAACGAATAGAATTAGAAAAGTGCCATCAGTGTCAGAAGTTTTTCCTTTTCACTGAAAATATATTTTATTAAGTTATAATTAAGAAGATATTAGTTCCCAGAAAAAAAAATATGACTCGAGGGTAATTTAACATAGAATCTTTTTTTTTTTTAAGCTTCCTTTTTTTTCACAGTTAAACATTTATAACTTTTAAAGCTTATATATATTATTAATATTTATTCATATTTTTTAAATATACTTGGTAATTTTTGTTACTAATGTTCCTACAGGCTAGAAATGTATTAAAAAATAATAATTTCGTGTAAAAAATTTGGGTTTTTGGATTATTTTCCCAAATTACTGTCAATTATATTCATACATACATGCTTCATTATATATATATATATATATATAGGATTTAGGAAAAATATTTAGAGGAATATTGGATAGTTCTTCACGGAGATATTGTGAAAATTCCAGGAAAGGTAGGATATTGATAATAACGAAGGATATTGATTCCGAGTTAAATGCTCTACAATATACTATCGGCCGTATTCACCAAACACGGGTTAACTTGAGTATAGCCTATCTCGGATATAACTCAACTTTAGCATGACTCGCCGATTCTTATTCACGAAGAGGGGAAATTCCCGTGTAAAACAACTTTGGAGTTAACCGAACACGACATGTAAGATGGCTTCTGATTGGCTAGCAATCTTCCACATCAATGTCAACAAACATATTGCTTAAGTCCGCCAGTGTTTGCTGACTCGACGCTAACACTCCGAAATCGTAGGGTTATTCTAGGGTTACATATAGGCAAGTTAATCGCTGTTTTTGTCGTGGTGAATAACGTTTCATGGCTTAACTCTTCCTTTACACTAAAACCTCGTTTAACTCTGGTTGGTAAATACGGCCGTATGAAGATTCTAATATATTGAATTTGAGGGATGGTGTGAGCCAAAACAGCTGCTTCACTTCATACTCGTTGCAACAATCCATGATTCGATAAGTTTTTCTGCAGGAATAGCAGCATTATCATCTTGAAGGATTTCATCTCTTACAGGAAACAAAGTTTGCTTTATAGATCCCACTTGATCAGATGTAACTTCTTATGTTGACTGCATTTCTGTTTAATATTTTGGTAATAGGTGGAATATTTCGAAGTTTCCGCAGTTTGCAGACTGCTCAGGTGTAGCAGTTATTTATGGCATAGTGTGGAGTTCGCACTCTTATTCAACAGCTATTTCATTTCATATTCAACAAGCTAGATCGGATAAGTTTTTCTTACAGTCAAAATTCGGCTTAATGGTGTACTGAAAAGCTTAACAACTGAAAGTTCGTGTAAGGACATTGAACATTAGTTATATTTTGCTTTCCTGAAGAAAGTTTCACAGATAATTAACCGTATTTACGATTGTTAAGTTTTTCTGAATAAATTCATAAAATTAAGATGAATAAAAAAAATATAAGGTGACATCAATTAGTGTATTACATGCCATTGAAATAAGATGTGAGCTTGTTTTTTAATGACGTCTGAGGTTGATTAGTAAGTTGAAGTAAAGTAATTTACTTCTCAAATTATCTCGGACATCTTCTTGAGACAGTATCATCACAATTCCTGTTACAAGTGAGGCTCTGAAAGTAATCTAAACTAATCAAAAGGCATTCAATTGCAGTATTTGTAATTACTTTTAACTGTAATTGATGATTATATGAAGTTATTGTAAAGTTATGGCGTTTTATTAATAAATTAAAACAATGTACCTTTGTTCCAGAACCAATTCCGCTTCAATAACAAAGCAGTAAGATTATCTCTTCTCTTTTTAAAATTATTATCCATGTATAAAGGATAGAAAAAACCTGTATCATATCAATTTTTAATCTCAAAGTATAAATTTTCTCTTAAAAAAGTATTTTTTCAAATTTTCAACAAAATTCTGATTTTGCTTTTCTAGCGAACATTTTTACACTTTTTCTTATACACTGATGATCGAAAACACATTGGAACACTGGTGAATAATATTTTCTCTTCACAATATAATAACTTTGCATTTATATGAATTTTTCTTAAATGCCTTTTATCTCATTTAATTTGTTTTTAATTGACTATAAGTGAGACCCTTCATTTCGTGGTTGAAAAAAAAAGAAAAAGAAAAAAAAAAGAGAGAGAGAGAGAGAGAGTTTAAACTAGGGTAAATTAAATATCAGTAAAAGCAAATATGGTTACTACTAAAATTACAATTTTATACTTTAAAATTTTTCATACATTTTTTACACGCCCACTCAAGCACACGCACATACACACACACACTGGAAGCTTAGATCCAATAATTAATACTTGACGTAATTATGCCAAAGAATGATGAAAAACATTCGATTGCTTAAGAAAAATATATTGATAGCCGTAATGTTGCGAAAATAATAATTTAAATACAGAATTTATTTAAATTTGGTTCTATGTAGTAGAATCACTTCTATAAAACAAGTAATATTTAATTGAAAAAAGTATTTATAATGCCTCCTATTGAAGTATACGTATCTTTCAGATCCTTTTTACAAATTGTTCAGTTCTTTTCATGATTCCAAAGAGGGTTAATCTTTTAGAATGTGCAAGAACTTTGAAATATCTGGTACTTAGCTGGACCACATAAATGAATAGAATATGCTCGATTTTTAAGTTGTTATCTTAGAAAACTAAAACAATGAGCTAAGCGGATTTTTCAATTTATTTTATGCATGAATGTTTTGAATGTTATCTAGGAGTTTCCTACACTGACATAAAAGTGAAATACAAAAATTAATTGATGCAGGAAATTAATAGGATGGACTAAGGAAATCGGAGAAGATTGTCACTTTTTGTTCGAAACCCACATCTGAGAAGCGACAAAGGGCAATCGATATTAACCAATTTCTGCACTCCTCTTAAGAAATGATGCCATAAACAAGCAGATATAAACCAATTTGAGAATCTGCTTATTCCAATGAAATTTATAATGAGTTGAAAGGAAGTTTTAATTGGCTTCTCCTGTGTATAAGCACGTAACTCCATTTTCGTAAAATAAAAATGCTTTTTGAAAATAACTGCTTTGTAAAATCATTCTTTAATGATTAAACGGAATCTATCGACAAATTTATTTTTATAAACTTTGCTGATATTTTTAATCCAGTTTTATTTTCTACAATAAATGACAAATTTATATTAGAATTAGTAAAACAACTATTGCTTAAAATGTCTATTATACTGGTAAGTAAATTTTTTTCATTTAAAATGTTATCTATCTAATGATAGAATCGTTAATCTACCTGAGTCTGATAGTTTGTAGATAGGGTTGCATTGTTAATCAATCAAAAAAATAATCATTACTACGTAGAAGATTTGTCATTTGCTACTGTTTTAAAAAATCTGTCTTACGCAGATTCCTCCCCCTTTCCATTAGATCTAAAATAACTGTTTTTTGATACTTTGTTAAGAAACTATCTAATGATAAAATATTAGAAGATAATAAATTAGGAAAAATTCAATCGAAAGAAGATTATCGAAGAAATTTTATGGATATAAAAAAAGTGATTTCAAGCAGTAGCATGATCAAAGCAATAAATCAGGAAAGATACAAAATGATTCAGTAGCAATTAATCAGGGTGACATTTTGAGTGGAAAAAAGGGTTGTCTCCTAATTTTCTTATGACCAAAGCTAAAAAAGAATTCTTTTCCAATTTTTTGGATAGTGATATTATTTGATTCCAATACGTTCCTCAAATAATAATTTATATATGTTTATCAAAATAATGATAAAAAATTTTATTGCAGAGTTATAATAAAATAGAGAAATAAAAAAGGGTAATATAGTGGATTCTTTGACTTCCGTTTTTTCTTAGTAGTTTATGCATGTCTCTCTGTTATTACTAATAATAAAATATAATATATATTTCCTGCAATTAAAAAAATTATGATTTACATAATTATTAATAATAAATTATACTCCACGTCACATACTTCGAAAAAATTACTTCTTTTAGAAAATGGAGAAAGTATAACATTATTTCAATTATAAAACTCTAAGGAAATATTAAAAAAAAAAATAGTAATTAATTCTAGTGAAATGGGTGAGTGTATTCAGCTTTTTTTTTATGAAATTTAAGTAGGTGGTTTGCTTTATGAAATGAATATTACTTCATGAGAAATTACAGTATATAAAATTAACTTATCATATATATTTATAAAGAAAAAAGTTTCCATAACAACCCATCAGATTAACTATTCATAAAAATAATTCAAAAAGAAAAACGAATTTATGTTATTAGACAGATATAACTTCATATTTTTCCTATTAAATTATGTTTCGCTAATTAACGAAAAAAAATTCGTGAAAATAGCGAACTTTCATTTATTTATTTTAATAAAAACATTCTATTAACAAAGTTTTATGTGATAATATTATTTTGTTATTTGTACTTCTTTTAAATAAAGGAATAAATGAAAAAGTTTATAAATTTTCACTTATTTTTATATATTTTATAATAGCATATTGAATATAACTTCCCTTCGAAATAAATAAATAAAAATTCACCCGGATTTAGAAGTTTTATAAATGAAACATACATTGTTTTGTACTCACTGAAGTTGTTTAAAAAGCTTAATGTAATTCAAATTGGTTTGAAGTAATACCATTGCCGTAACTATATATGAAAATATATTCCAACATATATTGTATATAATAAACAATTTATGCTTAATTTAAGAAACGAAATTAATTAATTTAATTAACTATTATAATTATACTGATATTATTCAATAGATGGAATTATATATATTCAATTGTAATATCTAATCTCAGATGATCAGTATAATTATATTATTTAAGTGCATCAATTAATATAAATCGCAGTTTTACAGTTAATTAATTGATATATTCCCTTAATTAGGATAATTTCTAGATGTAATTTATCTAATTAAGTACATCTATTAATATAATGCATTTAGTTATTATAAATTATAGTCCTCTACAATCGAGTACTAGTCAACAAACTATTTATCACCAATAAAAATACAAACTTAAATTCGCTTCTTAGATAATCATGTCTTACTTACTCCCAGAGTGTAAAATCCTATCCTCTTTGCCCAAAGTGCCACCAACATCAGGCTTCGGCTAATCATACTTTAAGCTGTTTGGACATTCTTTGACAGGAATTTTACTCTTATCCCCTCCTTGTTTCTGACTTTTTACTCGTCAACAGATTTAAGTACACAGTCTGACACTGTCAGACCATCAGAGATAAGAAAAACAACAGATAATCATATTTGTTAAAAAAAAAAAATAATAATAATGGAATTAATCTTAATGGTTTGAGAAATTTTACTTGTTCTTCTTTACAATCCAATGGCTTACAAATATCTGAACAAAATCATTGCAAATATAATTTATAAAGCAATCTACATTCCTTTACGATAAGCGATCCACAAAAGAAATCACAACTTTCGAAGCGTCATTGATTCTGTTCATCAATTAAAAATGGTGCAGAAAAAATTGAATAAAGAAAGATTTAATGTTTGAAATAACTTATACAAACATTAGACTTAGTTAGGTTGGGTAGTTTTAAGAGATATTTTAAATTATAATCACCCTAAAAGGATAAAAGTTTCAAATTTTTTTAAAACAGTAAATTTTAAGTTTTAAAATTTTGCTTGTATTGCCAAGTGTTGCTTATTTTACATTATTGCTCAATGTTTCTTCTGATGGTTTTAAACCTTAGAGCAAAGTGAATAATTTTGATTTAAAAAAGTTCATTAATAAAATAACATCATTCAGTCATTTTTCTCGTTTCTTCCTGTTTTCAATGCAGTAAGAGTAAAAAACAGTTTATATTTTTATTGTAAAATTGCATCAAAGCCTCTGAACAAGGAAGTCTTATGAAGTAAATACAGTTATTTTCAATCATTTAATATACAATACATAGAGTTCACGATTCTTAAAATGTCAGAAAACGAAGATTTAAATTTTTGGAATAATATTTTATTTAATAATGAAAAGAAATTCAATCTTTGGTACAAAGAGATTATAAAATTTACTGTGGAAGGATAATTCAATGATAAATCTCTAATTAGATTAATTAAACAAGGTGGCTGTTCACTCATGGTCTGGGACTGCATGTCCGCTGTAGGTTCAAAAATGGTGAAAATATGCTTTAGGTCCCCTACTTGGCGAGTTTTTAAAATCGCCAACGCCATGGCAAAATTTCTAAGTGAAACTTAATTAGCGACAATGAAAAGGCTAAAACAAAAGAGTAATTAATGAACATGCTCAAAAAAATGCGAAAAAAATCATCAAATTCGCGAGTTGGCGAAGTAGGGGACCTAAAGCGCAATTTAACCTCAAAAATAAAGTCTTCAGTTCTTCTAATTCTACAGGATATAAAATAAACTGTTTAACAATTTTTTTCTAAATGAATCTTTGATTGTAAAAATTTTTAACTTATCAATTTTGAGTTACTAAATATTTCAACATATTTATTAATAGTAAATACGCATTGAAAATTGAGAAATAATAGTGATTATATTTTTTGGAAATTATCCAGAGGAATTAAGAATTAAAACTATCACATTTTTTATATCATAACCTTAAATGATACTTTTTTGAAAACATTTGAAGAATTAAATGAGTCAAAAATTATTTTATAGGAAAAACATAAAAAAAAGCTATATTTAAAAAAACGTATTCATTTATTTATTTTGTTTTTGGAGTAACAAATATAACTTAGGTGGAGGAAGATTGAAAGACATAAAAATGTCCGACAAGATTAATGACGTGATAAAATCCACAATGGTGTGCAAAACTAAATATTAATTTCTATAAATTTTGTATGTTCGGTTATTTATGTCCATTTATTTATTACGAGTGAATGTGCAGGCATTTATCTTAAATAAATTAGTTTTGATTTATCATGTTTTAGCTCAAAACTTACTGAGACTATTTACTATTTTATTCTGAATTGTTATTTTATAGAAAAAGTCAACAATTTATTTACATTGAAAAGTTTTGTTTAGCAAATCTGGTTGTCTATTTTTTTGTTTTTTTGATAACTAAGTTTATAAAGGGCTTTTTTTAAATTTATTAACAATTTTAAGGTTATTAAAATTTTTATAATTTAAGATAAATCCTAAAGTGAAATTATAATTTTGTTAATTATTTCATTTAAAATTAAAGTTTTTATATTAAAAAATAGAAACAATTTTAAAATAATTTCGTTATTTTTCATGCGATAATAGGATTTAAAAAAATCGAAAGATCTTAAAAAATTACTCTTAAAAAAAATTCTCTGCGAATTTATTACATTTTCAATTTTTATTAGAGTTAACGTGAAATAAAATTTAGATGCGGAAAGTTAAAAAATATTTCTCTTTTATCAATTTATTTTATTATAATAGTAAAATAAGGTAATTTATAAAAGAATTCTTACTACACACATTTCAAACTATTTGAAAGATAAATACCCTCGGGTATGTAATGAAAAAAGAAGCTTTATCAATAGTATAATAGTATTTAAAAATTAAATGTTTTGATTTCATTTTACATGTATTAGTTTTAAAATAAATTTTACATAATTAAATGCTTTCCTGGTTAAAATAAAGATTTTACTGATAAATCAAAATAAAAGTTTTTGATAATCAATAAAATACTAAATAATAATTTGTATAATAATTTAAAGTAAAATTATTCAAATTATAATTTAATATTTAAATTAAAAAATTATTTAATATTTAACATAAATAATCATTATTAATAATAATTATAATAATTTGTAGTAAAAATATTAAATAATAATTTGATTAATTTTACTCATAATCAAAAGTATTACATTTTTTTGATACTATACATTTTATTGATAATCAAAAGTAACAGTTTTTGATCAATAAAATATTAAATAATAATTTGAATAATAATTTAAAGTAAATTAATAATAATTATAATAATTTTTAGTAAAATTAAAAATAATAAAAGTATTAACAATAATTTGTAGTAAAAATATTAAATAGTAATTTGAAGTAAAACTATTAAGGTATCAAAAATAAGCTTCGAATCTAATAATTTCTTCAGCAATAATTAATACAATTTAGATGCAGGTGTATGTTGTTTATTACGGATAATTAAAAAAAATTGTCATTCATTGTAAATTTTTGTTGTCAACGAATATTATAAACTCTGAACATACATGATAAATTTGGCTATAATACGTCACAAAACTAGCTATTTGTTGAAAATCTTGAATATAAAAACTCATTTCTATGAATAGATTTATGAAGTACAACGTGATCTAAAATTTTAAGATTAGATTTGGAAATTTAGCTTTAAGAGATGCACTATTTTGAACTATTTATTATTCAATATTTTGTTTTTTGAAAATGTGTTATATATTCTTTGTTTAGTGAATAAATATTCATTATTTCTTCACTAAATGAACTAAATTATCATACGTTTTACAAACAGATTTAGTACAGACTCCCTCAAACCTTAAATATTCAAATAACAACAGCATTAAAATTAACATAATTAAACCATAAAATACTGTAAATTTTAACAATCTATGTAAAGCTTTTACTGTAAATGACAGACAACTAAATACCATACTTTGCAGGGAGATTTACTTTCTTTAAAATAATAATCCTTTATCAAAGTAAAATATAATAATATTTTAACAAAATTTATGAAATAGTAATCATTTCAATAAAATTGTAATCTTTATTTAAATGCAAAATTTAATAGTTTATGTTTTAATAAACTTTACTGGTGAAAATACTTTTGAAACTGTGTTAGTTAATGGTAAAATGAAATATCAATTATTTTAAAATATTTATTCCATATTTAGTGAATTTTTAATGCATGGAAAATAATGTTTTCCTGTTATGATTAAATTTAGAACTGAAACAAGTTATTTGATATTCCATGTCTGCGAAACATTTAATGAGTTTTGTTCTAGAGAATATTTGTTATTTTCGCTTTTTCATTTCAAGTTATTTTAGCAAAAGTAAATATACAGAAGTAAATTTATTTTATAAATTCAAAAACCTAATAATCGTATTTGTAATAAAAACCTCGCTTTCGTTAACATTTTTTTTAATTTATTATACTTTTACAGAACATCCTTTACTTTAAAAATCCTTTTTGCGTTGAAATGATGTATGAATATTTTATATTCCCTTACGTAATATTTTACTTTATCAGTAGATAGTTAGCCCTGTAGAATAGTTAGTATTTTTTTCTGGATTTAGATTTATTGTGAGTAAATAACATAGAATTTAATTAATATATATCAAAATATATAACTCAAACTAATAAAAAATGCACGAATAAAATCAGATGGGATACAGGAATTTTTATTTAATGTACATTATATTTAATAAGCAAAATGCTTTTATTAAATATTGATGTAAATATGTTTATTTTTTATGTAAATATACATGCACTAAATTTTAATTTACGTTTTCGGGAATAATGAAATCAAACTTTGGATAAAACTACATTCATTTTGAATATACTGTATAATAATTTAATATAAAAAAATAAAAAGATATCTTTGAAACATATAAATCTTCTTTATAAAAATATTTTAAGAAAAATAATAACTACTTTTACATATTATATTCAGTTCGCTTAAAAATGTAAACTTAAAGTATATATTTTATTTATTATTGTGATATTTTAACTGTTGTTGTTACTGTAAATTTAGAATAATTTTATAAGATATTAAAAAAATCACTATAAATCTTATTTTAAAAACATTGTATTACATCTTAAATAATTATAATTATATAATATTAATACAACAAAATAATATTTCCCAATTGTGAAAAGAATTATAATTAATTATTTCAGATGAAGTTAATACTTAGAAAGCTCTAAAAGTGTAATTATGCACTTCATAATTTTTAAAAAATTGGGTACTATTTAGATAAAATTCCATTTAAATATTTTAAGTAATTTTTCAAGATTATTAAAGATTTATCCATCTTTTGAATTAACACAATCATTTTGATATCTACTTCTTATTATTAGGTGGAATTAATTTTTATTAGGACATTACATGTTTCATTTAAATATGAAATTTTCATTTTTCAAGGTAAAGAGATTAATGACTTTTGAATTAAAATTTAACATATAAGTTGCTTTATAGTACATTTATAAATTACATAAATTAATTTACATTATAATAAATTTGAAGCATTATATGATGCAATACAGTACTGTATTGTTTGACTAAATTAAATAACAACTATCTGATGGATTGTCCAGAAATTTAAGTAGTTGTGAAGATATACAAATAGGCAATAGATGAAAAAGCTGATTTTCCTTTGTTTTAAACTATGCCCTCCTCGTCACAAGAAGTTAACTGCTCTGTCGATTACTTTAAGCCTCACGTTCTTCCTAAGTAATAAAGCTCGAACTCTCTGTAGATGAACAACAGAAAAAACATTATTAATACGGTTCACAGTCTGCAAAGAAATTCGAATCTAAGATAAGAAGATACTTACTATATCTTTAAAAGAAGAAAATGGCTGAATGCAGTACAAGTTAAGCTTAAAACTGCCATTCAACACTAACTGGTTTATATATTAGGTTGGGGAAAAAGTAATCCATTATTTTTTCGGTAGACGTCTGTAGTGATCGATATCTCGTGAGGTATCTATCAAACGATTTCAGATTTATGCTTGTTGAAAATGTGACATTTGACACTAAAATATCCTCTTGCGGTTTTTTGTTTGATTCATTCATTTACGAGTACAAGGTTTTAAAAATGGAAGACAACAAACAGAAAATTCGATACATTTTCGTTTTTCTCTTGTAACGGCCAAAAAAGATAGCCGGGTGGCTAAAATTGTGAAAGGTGTTTATCGTCCTGTATAAGACTCTGATACCCAGTTGCGTACAATTTTTGTTTTGTCGATTCCGTTCGGGTATTTTTGATGTTAGAGATGCACCTCGCATGTGGATACAGCATCGTCGAAAATGTCTATAAAATATCAAAAATGATCGAAGTTAACCCCATGTCAGCAGTCGTAACGCGCAAGACCTAAAACTCTACATGAAAGCTGTTTTAAACCTTTTTACAAAGCGAATCCAAAAGAAGTCACATAAAGTTCACGTAAAAATAATGGATTTCTTTTTCCCCAAACTGATATAAAGGGTTATATTTAATAGCTTTATTTCGCTTATACACCATGGATGTTTATAAACCAATGGCAGGAAAATATTAATCTTAACATAGTATTTTGTATATTTAAGTTTACAGAATCACATTAATTTTATTATATTACATGTAGAAGGCTCAATGCTATATTCTCGAATGTTTCGCACACATAATTGTAATTTTTATATCATCCTCACTTTCTGAAATTACACAAAAAAAATTAATTTTTTTGTAAAATCTCATAGTGAGTAGAATTTCTGAAATTTGATGAGGTTTGGAATGTAAATATGAAGACATACAAGCTATAAATCTTAAGACACAATCTGAAATTCTGTTACTCTGGAAAACACTCTGAGCAACAACCATTAAAATATTTATTTCCTCATAAGTATTTAATCCTTGACCCATGAGTTACAAAAAATAAATTTTAATCACTTTGCTGTGTTTGACAGAACCATTTCTATATAACTGCCACAATTTGTGAGCTTTTTTTTGGGGGGGGGGCCGAATTAAGTCCGTATGTTCAAAAAGGTGACAATAAAGAAGAATCCACAACAATAAAACTATCTCTGGAAAATTAGAAAGTATTTTTGATAGAAATACACACAAAGCAATCTACATTCTATAGTACAAAATCAATTTAGTCTAGACGTTATTATATACTTATAATTCCGTTTAGAGATTGTTATTATTTTATATTTGCCAAGATTAGTCACTACTTAATTCATTCATTGTAAAGTAACATGCTTAACATGCGATTCGAAAACAATATGAATTTAATGTCTCTAATAAAATCTTTAGTTTAATTTTTTTTTACTTTTTTTTTGCATATTTGGTTTTTATACTCCCAAAAACATAATTCGTTTCAAACAAAATGCTCGTTTTATAATGTGGGTGCATAGCTTTTATAAAATATTTCTTTTTTTCAGAAAAAAATAAATATAAATACGAATTATTTGCTCAACAAAATAAAAAGAAATCACAAAATATGACGTACCTAAAAATCATAAAGAAAATCTTGCACCTGAAATTTGGAGATAAAATGTCCTGAAGTAAAAGAAATAGAAAATAACACCATTCTTGTCTAGTGGGTTGCTTTAATCGTTATTCATTATTTGATATGTGCTAAAACTCAAGTATCGAAATTATTTCCATTTATCTCATACAAGTATCAGTTTATAAGATATAAAAAGAAACTGGATTGTTTCTTTTTGAGTTAAACTCCCCTTGGAAGAAATAAAAGTAGAATTTCCAGGTAATTTTTATGGTCATTGTTTGGTACCGTAAATACTGCCTCCTTCGACGAAAGTTCTTGAAGAAGGTAATAACATAGGGGATAATAAAAACATCTTTCAAGGGTATAGTCTCTCCAAGAACTCTGCATGCTAAAATTCTTTCCTTCTAACACACATTATTTGCTAAGTTTAAAAAGGATTGAGAAAATATTTTTTAACCACCCATTTAAATTTTGAACTTTAAAAATATTCTTATTTTATTTTGAAATCAAAAGTAATTAAAATCTAATTAGTCTTAATATGAAAAGTAGATAAACTTACAAATATGAGAAATATAATTTTTTAATTTATTTTTCTTTAATATGGGATATTTTAAAATAACAGAAGGAAAGATGGTATAAATATATAAGATAAAATAATAAAACGGGTTCTATTAAATTAATTTTTAATAACTACGTTGTTGCAATGGGGTCAGTGATACGACCCATTTATAAACTTTTAGTAAATCAATTAAAGTAGATTACCAGAAATAATTTGAAAAAAAATTTAAAAATTGCATAATTGTTTACAAAACAAGAATAAAAGCTATAGAAATCTTTTTGCAATTTGAATGTATACTAAATAAGAGCATATTGTGGTTTTATTATTTAGGTTTTTAATAATATATTAAATGTATCAAAAAAAATTCCTTTTCATAATGACAATCAAATTAATTTTTAATAAATAAAAAAAGTTTTTATTAATGCATTAAAAGTATTTAAAAAAATTCTCTTTCATAATGACAATCAAATTAATCTTCAAACGATATAAATTATTCCTATATTTTACATAACGAATTAAAAAGAGTTGAAGTGAAATACAAAAATTATTTTCCTTTAATAATTTGTGTCCTATCATCAGTAACAAAATTTATACGTATTCTAATGATTATAGATAATACGAAAAGCAGATATTAAATGCTGATTTTACTTCTTAAATATAAACATAAAAGCAATTAGAAATTAATTGTCACTATCATTTGAAGAAAGACAAAATGATCACAATATAATTAAATACATTAAATTTAATTAAAAAATATTCAACGTAGTAAAAAACTGAAAATTGATATAATAATAATAATAAATACATGATTACAATAAAAAAAATAAGACTGTATTTTTGTTTTATGTATTATTATTCGGAATTTTTAATTCAGAAACTATTTCAACAATGAACGTCAGAGCGTCGGTAATGTACTGCATTTTGGTACTGCATTAATAACGATTTTTTATATATTTTAAACTTTTAAATTTAATTTAGTAGTCTAGAAAAGTTTAAGTAAACACTTATATATGCAAATAAATTCAGTGAAACGTAGGCATTCAAACCTTATTTTTCTATGATCATGTTTCTAACACGAAAAATATTTTCTAAATAATCTATTCTCAAGTATTTTAGAGAGAATTTATTTGTTTACAAAAATACCCACATTTTGCTTAAAGCACATGCATCACACGCTAAATCTTGCTTGAAACAGAAATCCCCAAGATTTTGTAGGAAAGTTTCCAACATTTTTTTCCAAACAAAATGTTTTTGTTAACTATTCTGTCAAACTGTTTAGGGTATTTTAGCATTTTGAGTATACCGTATTTTTCCAGTGTGGAGAACAGCTTTTATGAAAAAAGAGACTTCAAAGAAGTAGTATAAAATGCTTTCTATTAAAAAGTTAAATTTAGAAATTATATTAATAATCAAAATACCAGTGTGTAATATAGGAGGTTTGGATATAAATAGCTTTAATTTATATTAAATTATAATATCTAATTATATAGAAAATTTGTTTATTTAAATAGGAGTTAAGAAATTTTATGAGAAAAAATGTTTTATTCTTGATAAAAAGGATTTTTTTAATTTAACACTAAATAATGTCTTTATTCATGAAAGATATTCTTATAACACATTTTTTACTACAACATTTTATTTAATGAACAGCCCTAAGCATTAATGGCAATAGAAATATTTACCATTTAACGAAAGGGGTTTCTCTTTATAAAGATATTTTTTAAAGTTTCTTCATATTGACATTTTCTGATTTTTAAAGTTTCTTCGTATTGACATTTTCTGATTTTTAAATTTTCTTCGTATTGACATGTTCTGATTTTTAAAGTTTCTTCGTATTGACATTTTCTGATTTTTAAAGTTTCTTCGTATTGACATTTTCTGATTTTTAAAATATTTATAACATTCCTATTTTGCTACTTTTTAAAATTCTTCATTGTTCAACAATAATTTGCTAGAATGAGACTACAAATCTCATAGTAAATATACTAAATCAATTTTCAGTGAAATTCACTTTTAAAATGTCAACATTTTTACATGAAAGTAAAGGCTTGAAAATAAAAGCAATGCAAAATAATGGAATCTCTTAAGCATCAATGCAAATAAATTCACCATCAACCGAGGTGTTTTAAGAGATGAAAGAAATTATTTTGTATACAAAAAAGGATACTACAATGATTTTAATATTATGTCATGCAAAATTTATTAGTTTTTTTTAAAAATAACTTCAAAAGATCAATAATTAAAAATTAAATTAAAAAAGGAAAATTAAATAAAAAATTTGAAGAAATATTTTTCACAACTCTTTTTTGTTTTTCTTAAATTAATATTTTTCTAATT
>JAPDSC010109744.1:0-17332 GCA_026290005.1 Latrodectus geometricus
AACTACTTATTTTTTATTATTTTTACATACTTATTTACGCACATTTTCAAATATACATTATTCACAAATATTAACATATACGTTAACTTGGATCATTTCAAATAATTTTCAATAACAAATTATTTTAGGGATTTAAATTATTTTAAAGATTAAATCCAACATTTCAATCACACATAATGTTATATAGGTAAGAGGAAATATAAAAACTCTTTTTAAATATTTGCGATACCTAATTTTAATTTTTTTTGTGTTGATAAAATACTTTAAGGGATGGAACTTAATTTATGGGAGAAATTCTTAATTCTTATCATTTGCAAATGGAAATTTTAAATGGCAAGTCTTGTGAGGATTCGACAAAAAAAGTTTCTGTAAATGGTGTCAAAGAAGCAATCCGATTAGGGAAGTACGTTAAAGCTGTTACGAATCCTTATAAGTGTGCTGTTTTTTTTCTTTGGATGACCAAATTATGAGGCATATTTAAAGAAATGTATGATGGACAAACATGAAGAAATTTGATTATATGATTCCTTAGCAATAAGTTATTCGTTAAATTAGTGCTATTTATATTGAAATTTAAAAACATATGTAATTTTTTAATAAATTTGATTTATATATTCTAGATACTTTCAAATTTAAAAATAAAAGTATCTATTAAATTTAAATTTAAGATTTTTACACACGAAGTATTCCATGATGCTACATGGATATAAAATATTGTTCTGACACATGTACGATTAATTTATGTGTTGTTTTCTTACATTAATCCTCGATTTTTAAATGTTTGTTACTTAAAGTATTCGTTGAAATTAATTATTTTATTATTACATATTTTGCTTTCAGAATTTCTAGCAAATTTTCTCATCAACAGTACGAATATATTTTCATTATTGAGAAAGAAAATTTATTCTCACCATAGCATGTTAATTCTTACAATATTTTACAGCATCGGATTGTTTTGAATGTTTCAAAATTTATTCAGTTTGTTTTGACATTTATTTTTCTTTCTTTATATGCTTATTTTAAACAGAAAAGTTTTAAAATGAAAAAAAAAATGCTGTGAAATTACTGATATAGTTTTCTTACTTATAATAATTTCATGTTTTTTGAAAATTTTAAAAATGTTGATACTTTTTATATATCATAAATGTATTTGGCTATTCTATTTAATGAATACTTTAATAAAATGAATTAAATTAATTCATTAAGCAGAATGCATTTAAAAAACTAAATACTTTTGTATGATATGTGGTAATCATACAAAGATTTTGTCTTCTTTGAATGTGAAAAAGAAAAAATGGTACTAATACAAGTCTCTTAAGAATTTATATCTTTTTAAAACAAGTTTCTGATCTTTAAATATTAATACTAAATTTTCTTTGAAATTATTATACAAAATATTATTTATAGAGAAATATATAATTGAAAATGTTATTGTGTTCTTTTTTAAGCTTTTATAGTGCATTTCCATGGATATTTCCAATTCACAATAGGTTCTCAGATTGTGAGCTTGTCCATGATTTAAAGTATATAAAAAAATCCATTTATTCCAAAATTGCAAGAAAAGTCTCTTAGTGCTACCAAACAGCCAAATTCGATTTCCAATTTCTTTTTCCGAACTTAATTTCTGAGGAAATTGAAAAATCACCTCTCCTGAACTTTGAGATGATGCTAAAACAAATTAATTACGCTCCATTAATCGTACGCAAACAAAATCACTTTTCATTATTCGCATTTTTTATTTGTTTTGACGTTCAAAGTTTATGAGATTAAGCATTTACTTTCTTTTGTGTTTTGTTTCCCTTTGCTTCCCAGCTAGAATGCAAATCAAAGATTTATTTTTTTTTCTCTTAGCATTAATTTTTCTTTTATGTAAACAGGTTTTTGTTTTCGTTTAGAAATCCAAAAGTGCCATACATCTACCTATGAGCCCTTTTGATATATAGCAAATATTTAGAAATACTTAAAGATAAAACCCTTATAGAATAAGGGAATAATTCAAATAAATATATTATTTAATTTATTTAGAATAGAAGAGAACTTTTGCTTCATATTCATTTTTTATCAATATTTTTACAATAAATCTCATTTACCTATAAATCTAAGTAATGTAGGCAGGTGTTTTGAAAAGTTTAAGATATTTTTTGTAATCTTTTTAGATTATTTTATTGTGGATTAATAAAAGAGAAATTATAATATTGTGTTTTCAATAATTATAATTTGTTGTGATTATATTTACGGAAAACTTCATTCAATTTAAACTATTTTTAACTGTTGTGTTCAATTTATATTTTATAAAGAGCTTATTCATTATGTGTATAATAACTTAGTATAACTTAACATTCTTTCTATAATAACTTAGATAAGATCATAAAGTAAAATTGGTTTTGTAATAAATACATACATATTATATTAATAAATTTGATATTATCTTAAAATATTAAAGGATAAATATAAGGCAAGAAAAAATTGATTTACATTCTAAAATAATTTTATTATTTTTCTATAGAATCAAATTGCTTTCTAAAATTCACTGCTTATGCTACCATTTATAAATGTTATATATTTCCAAAGATACTAAAATCAATTTTTTTCCAAATTTTTCAAAAACTATAAATTTCTTTCAAAACTCAAATAACATAAAAATTTATAAAATGTTTTCTTTATTCCAATAATACATAGTTATTATACCGCATTTCTAAATAACATAATTTTTACACACCCTTTCATTTGATATTTTTTAAATTTTAACGCTACTATTATTCATGATAATATAAATGTACGTTTATACTATATTAATATATTATTAAAGCATAAAAACTAATGTATATTAGTTCTTATGAAGAATTTTAGGTTAATCTGCGCTTTAGGTGCCCTACTTCGCCAACTCACGAATTTGAAGCGTTTTCTCGACCATGCTCAATAATTATTCGTTTGTTTTAGCCTTTTCATTGGTCGCTAATTAAATTTCACTTGGAAATAGCGGTAGAATTTTCGCCATGGCATCGGTGTTTTTGAAATCGAGCCAAGGAGGGGACCTAAAGCGCATTTTCACCGAATTTTATTATTATGCAAAATAATTTTAACTATTAAATAATTTATTATGCAAAATATTTTTCACAAATTTATCTTTAAATACTTTATACACATAATGTTTAATAAATTAATTAAGAAATTCTATGTATAAAATGGCATATTGTCTAAAAATCCAAATTTATTCACAAAATTTGGACTTTTAGTCAATATGCCATTTTGTAAAATTAATTTAACATTTGACTCATCCACTTCATAAATTTAGTTTTAATAAAAATCAGCTGTTAAGATTAAAAACATTTTCTTAATAAATAATATTCTTCTATGAAACTAAAAAATAAATCTATACCTATAATCTCTACTGCTTAAAATAGAATTGGAATCACAATATTTCTATTTGTAATAGGAAATTTTCTGCAGACGAAAAATAAATTGACAAATACCGGTGGCAATAATTTCTCCGATTTAAATAAAAACCATCAAGTTCATAATATCAGATATAGAGAAGAGAAAAAAAATAAGTAATCGAAACTCATCCAAAAATTTTGACATTCAATGGGTATTTCGCTTTCTATATAAACTGTTTCTCTTTTTCTATCCTTATAAAACATGACAAGTAACTACAACTATTTATATCTATCTAAAACAGATTTCGGAAAAACATCTTTTCGAAAGTGTTGTGTAAGAGGTACCCTGAGGGCTATAAACGGCCGAGTTATAGCATTTTTTAGTCTTTCGAGCGGTTTTTGCTGGTTGAAAAATGACTTAGCCTATACCCGACATTAAGAGGAAAATAGCAATACTTAATGGGGTCGTTAAGTTTATATCTCCACTGAAGATTAAGGCTGTTCGACCATTCGATTGAATACCTTCGAATCTTGGTTTTTAGTAAAATAAGCTTCTTGAATGTTTAATGAACAACGCATGTTGTGAAGATCGACCTTCTTTAGCTTGTTATTCACACTACTCCTTTTTTCCCTTTTTCTCCATAGCTAGCAGGAAATAAAAGAACATCATGAAAAGTCATATATTCTATTTCACTGAAAAAAAGAACATTCACGTAAATCTTTTCTCCTGCTTAATTTGAAATTTGCTTATTTAACATATGGAAGGGATTCACTTTGGAATACAAAATCTCTGCATCCATTTTAAGTGCTTATTCTTCGATCACGTTCTTTTCCCTACTAAAGGTGGAAGAAAGTTATTTTGAAATAAAACAAGAAAAAATGTTGTTTAATAGAACAACATTAGTCCAAAAGTGTAGACGAGAAAAATTCGCTTCTAGGTTTTTAATGGTTTTATTCCTTCCTTTTTGCCTCCTATTTTTGATGCAGAAACAAGTTTGGAGGAAAGAAAAATATTGTAAGCAATGTTTACTGTGCAAGATATTTTAAAATTAATCATATGTATATTGTTGTATTCCGACAAAAAAAAAAGAATTAACAAAGAGAAAATTTGCAACATTTAATTTCTGAGTGGAAAAAAAAATAATATCTAAGGAAAACAAAAATAATAAAAATATTATGTGATAAAAATTATTTGATTTATTAAACTGCACATAATTTTGAAACTACTGAATGGGAAATATTTGGCAAAAATGACGAAAACAAATAATTCGTCCAATGAATACACTAATATGTACCTATTTCACAGATAGATTTCCTTCTACTTATGAAATAGGTTTGCCTGTTTAATCTGCTTATATTGTGAAATTTATTACAAAAAAACAAAGAAATTACTTTTATAAAAATAAAATATTGTTTAATTCTGAACATTCTATTTGCTCATTTTAAAAAGGTACAAAAATTCAGAATCAATGTGGAACTAATTTTAATGATAGTCTTTTTTTGGATGATTCATTTATCTTATATGACATACATTTGCGCAGAAAAACAAAATTTGAGGTATACTTCACATGAAATAAACGGACAATTGACCATTTTTATAATATTTCTCTATTTAACAGGATATCGATACAAATTAAACATTAGACTTAGCTAATCTATAATTTAGAGACCTTATTTCACTAAAATACATCAAATTTTTAACCAATAAAAATAAGTCTTGAGTTCTTTAAATTTTTTTAGTACTTTGTCCTATACAGTACAAAATAAAAAAAATACTAACTATTAATTTGATTTCATTTTAAAATAGTGTTTCTTCTCACAGTGTCCTTAAGTGCTGATTTTCTTTTAATAATTTTAAACGAACATTTTATAGATTTAATAAATATGATCATTTTAAATATGCTTTTTAATATCTAAAGAAAATATTATTTAAATGAGCAGATTTAAAGTAAAGTATAAGTGCAGAAATCAAATATATATATATATATTTATAATTAAAATATATATATATATATATATATATATACATACATTCCAATTAATGTATGTGTTACATTTTCAAAATCATGAATGGGAAAAGATTCCCATTGTGCACTGATAATGGTGATGGCGCAAATAGACTGAGCTCTGGTAGGTAGAGTGTTCCTCATCTATCTAAACAATCTTGTTGTCCAGTTTGATGCTAACCGTCACGCAATTGCTTTTGCGGACCCTTCTAATTGTTATTAGTCAGAGAGGACATTGATCACGTGGTGGGACAGGCACGTAGTTACACCTGTTCCGAATTGGGGCAGAATATGAATCGGTTTAAGGGTTCGTCACGCCCCCTTCGCCTGCCACATATTTACTGCCGGACTGCAATTTCGCGTGCGTTAATTAAAGTCTGAACAAATCACCCGTTCCCTTGGAATGTGCTATTTACGGGAGCGCTAAAATTTATCAGGAAAGGGGTTTCCCCTCCTCTCGCTTGTGTCCAATCCTAATCGGGGGTCTCTCCCTACATAGAGATCGGCCCTTTACCCGACCTTTCAATCATTGATCGGAGCCTATGGGGCCATTCATATGCGGCCCTCCACTTCTCTTTTCCGAGTGCCAAATACGTGACTTTTATGGGGATGGGGAGTTTTGAGGTGTAGGTGTTTGGAAAAGGAAGAGTGTACTGCTGGAAAAATTTGTTTCACAAAGGAGAGGGATTTGTAACGAGGATGCCTGTGTGTGTGGCTGGATTTTTTCTCTCTTGTCTGCATCCTATTTCTTTATTGATGTCGAGCAGAGATTCACTGGTTTTTTTTTAACGAAAAAATTTTTATTCAACAAGAAAGCTACTTGGATACAGCTTTAAATAGATAATAGTCTTGTCAATTATATCATTAACATATTCAATTTTTATACTATAAGACAGAAATGCTATTATAAAATTTATTTCAATGATTGTGTGTTAAGATACAATATCTATTTTTTTTTAGAATTTACAACGATAATATGGTTTATTTTAAAAATTCGAAAATTGTTATATTTATTTACAAGATTTAAGATATCGCAAAAATTTATATATTTTAGCTTCAATTTCTTCACTATTTCCGAGTAATAGAAATTACATGTAATAAATGCTAAATTAACTAGATAATTTAAACGAGAATCCAGTTTAAAAAAGAAAAATAGTATTTATGATTGCTAAGTTTCACAAAAACTAATTTAAATTAATTTAATCACAATCTTATTTAATTCAAAAATAAAATTTTCATTTAAAATTTCAACTTGTGTAAATATTAAATGATTTTGTATGTAAGGGCATAAAATACACACATTATTCATTTCTATATGCAATAAAATATTTTAAAAAATTAATTAGAAAACTTTATAATAAATGTATAAACACATAACACTTTTCATGCTGTATGTCTCTTACTTAAAATTAAATAGATTATAAGTATTTTTAAAATGTGATCGACATAAAAATACTTATTATGTATAAACTAAGATATTATTTATGAAAATTGTAATTATAATTTATAAAAGGTGTTTAATACTAAAAAACATACTGTTAACGTAAATAAACTTTTTCTAGATGATATACCGTATATTTTTCTTATTCTTAATAAAATAATCTAATGAAAATAAAATTTCCTAGAAATTATTCGATTGTAAATGAAATAAAAAATCCATCATTCTGACTTTTAATTTTATCTTCTTTCGATGTAATTATTATTTTTATTCATTAAAATTTACTGTTTAATATTCTTACAAATTATAGCTGTCATTTGGCATACTTTTTTCTTATGTATGTGTTTTTCAATTTGTTACTTGAAAGGTATATACTGAGAATTTGTTAAGTTCATTTAACTTTAATAAATGGCACATAAAATTGATTTCTTTAGTCACATAAATATTTCCTTATGTGTTTTACATCACTTATTTTTGACAAGCCAGTTTGCATTACTAGTGTAAAATTTCATTTCTAGCCTTTCATGTATTTCTGAACATGTTGTTTTAACTGATCAAGGCCACAATGTATTCCCATTACATTTAAATTTCGAGTAAAATTCTAAGAGCTTCATATGATACGGCACGTTATTAGTCTCAAACTAGTCACCGTAACACGGGGTAAAATTAGTCCTTGTATGACCTACGTTGAACATACTAATCCATCCAGTTAGGCCAAGTCAGAACTTTGATCGAAGTTTAACACAATCTGTTCGTCTGGAACGTCCCAGATAAATTACAGTTGATGAGTGAGGATCAGAGGGATAGTATCTGCTGTCATGATTCTAATCATCATTCATATATATTCATTAAAGTTCACCAAACATTTCTGAGAAGTTTTCAGGTCTTGCGTTTGATACAGATTCTTGACTTTTTTAAAATAAAATTAATTTAAAATTTATTTAAATGTCTCCATGAGTTTAAATTTTTAATTGTTTTGATAAATTTTTAATAAATTTATCTATAGAAAGCATTATTTGCAACGATAGCTAAGATTAGAAATTGAAAAATAGTATTTAACTCTCTTCTTATAGTTTAGAATTATTAAAATAATTTTCATGTCCCATGCCTGTGTATTATTAAATCTTTTTTTTTACATAATTATATTCATGTACAATAGGCTTAAATATATCTATATTACTTTACCAAAATATGCAAGTTTTTATGGATTTCATGAAAATGAATTATTAGAATTTTAAAAATTTAAGATTTTGTCTCACGTTTAAAAATTTAATTCCATTCTAAATTATATACCGTAAAAACTAATTAAAAATATTGTGATAATAGTAGAAATGGCTTTTTAAACGTGCAAAAACTGTTTACGCAGGTGAGTGGTGCGTTTCATAAGTCTACATCTGTCTAGGGCTGTGCTAGGGGGTTTTCCAATTTATTTTCTTATAGATCATCACTAAATACAGATACATATCTTTAGAAAGCTCTTTAGAATGGCAGTAATACATGGAAGATGTTAAAAGATTTTAATACAGTTTCCGTCTGTAAATGTGTAGTTTATATTGTATTAAGATGATTGTCTCCTTTAATACATATTAAAAAAATTACGTGAAGTTCAGTGTAAACATTTTACATTAATTAGTTCGAAAATCATAATATGATAATGTTTGTTTGAAATAAACTCTATATATCTGATGCCTTTTCTGCAATAACTTGCAAAACAAATTCTATTTCGAAAAAGTAAATGGGTTTTAAGAAAGTAAATCGAGTTTTCACACTTAAAACAAATTCATCATTTTCTTACATACTTTATTATACCATGAAATTACTTTTTTTTTTACATTAAAATTTTCTTTTTGTAGTTCAGGGGTTATCAAAAATTGCTTTGGTGCTATTGATATTATAGCGCTTATTATAGTTCCATACTTCTTAAATTTCAAATCCATTTCTTTGTGTTTAGAGGAACAAAATGCAAACAAAACGTTTTTCAGTTATCAGATATATAAAATGGTGAAAATAGTCTTTGTACCTACAAATATAGATAAAGCGTTAGTAATCAATAAAGGGAATGCTAATTTTATCTTTAATCAAGTTATACTTTTTAGAAAGTAAAAAGAATCTAATTGAATTACATTATAACAAAATTAGATTCCTATTCTAATTATTTTAGTTGATTACAAATTCAATCTAACAGTATTCTTAAATTTCTTTAAAATATATATTTGATAATACTATACGGATGAATTGTAGCTCTTTTGAAAAATAATGCTAAATGAATTGAAATAACTGAAAAGTAATAAAATAATTCAAAATAATTTATGTGACATATATATTGGAAAATATATATATATTATTACTAATAAATTCCAGCATATATACCACATCAATCAACAGTAAACGCTTAATTTAATATTTATATTTTAGTTTGGGGAAAAAGTTATCCATTATTTTTTCGGTAGACGTCTCTAGTGATCGCTATCTCGTGAGGTATCTATCAAACAATTTCAGATTTATGCTCGTTGGAAAGGTGACATTTGACACTAAAATATTCTCTTACCGTTTTTTGTTTGATTAATTCAGTTACGAGTACAAGATTTCAAAATTGGAAGACAACAAACAGACAATTCGATACATTTTCGTTTTTCTCTTGTAACGGCAAAAAAGATAGCCGGGTGTCTAAAATTGTGAAAGGTGTTTATCGTCCTATATAAGGCTGTAACAACCAGTTACGTACAATTTTTCTTTCGTCGATTCCGTTTGGGTATTTGGATGCTAAAGATGCACCTCGCATGGATACAACATCGTCAAGAATGTCTATAAAATATCAAAAATTATCAAACTTGACAGCATGTCAGCAGTCGTGACCTAAAAATCTACATGAAAACTGTTTTAAACATTTTTACAAAGCGAATCTGAAAGAAGTTACAAAAAGTTCACGTAAAAATAATGGATTTCTTTTTCCCCAAACTAAAATAATTTTTTAAATGTAATGAAATCCTTAATTTATATTTGAGTTCTTACATTTTATAATAACATATGAATAAACAATTTTATGGTATTTTTATTTTGTATGCAAAGTTAAATATTTTTGATTCGGAAAGAAATTATTGTACAATTACTATTTTTAAACTTTACTTAATACTATGAATCATATTTCACTATCTTTTTTGGTTGCTTAGAAGAAAATTTTATTAAAAAACTTAAATAACCATACATCATTTTGAGGAATGCTGAAAATAAACTATCTTATAAAATTTATATACTTTGCAATAGTACATTAAAGCATAAAATATGTTCTAAGTATTTAGTATTTGTATTATTTACAGAACTAAAGACCTGTGAAAATTTAAATAGTTTTATAAATGCATTGAGAATAGTTCAAATAGTAGTTTATGAATTTCTTAAGAAATCACTATGCATAATGACTTATTATGCATGTATTTATATGAATGATTTAAACAAGATTAGTATTATAAATATATATGACTTCAAACCTTAGAATAAATCATCTTAATAAGAAAATTTCGCAATACATTTTGTTATAAAACACATACACGTATTTCATTATACCAGAAAAATAATGTTTTATAATTGAAAATAATGTAATCTATTGTTCTAGCCTTGTGTCTGCTAGGCTGGCAATGTGAGGTGCGCTGCTCCACTTTCCCAATTGAACCGTAATCTGTTGTAGAGTCTGACATCCTCAGTGCATGCATGCCAAACGTGACCGTTTATAGGATAGGCAACTATTCACACAATGAAAGAACAAAGACAGAAGAGAGAGAAAAGGGGTCCATCCATGCCCAAGCTGAGATTCGAAACCAAATGGTCACAATAAATTGGTCACTTTGAAGAATATTGCAGATATTTACCTTCAACTAAAGATATTTTTTAATGCAGATATTAAAAATCAAGGGAAATATTTTATCATAAAACCTATTTTAAGTGAATTTCTACATATTTCAAAATATGGAAAACTGTCAGATACGAAATTATGCGAAACTATGAAAAATGATGCTGTTTATATTTTTCAGGTGTTATCTTGTTAATTTTGATCTACTGAAAATATTGTTTATTCACTTATTTTCAAATTAAGCAGGTAATAGCTAGAATAAAGTCATTTACTTTTAGATTACCATTAGTGCTTTAAATCAAATGATAAAAACAATTATTTTCTACGACACATTTACTCAAATCTTTATAGCAATTCCGCTCTTTTTGTTCAAAATTGTAATAATATATAAAGCAGCTTTGAATTATACATTAGGCTATTCTAGAAAATGGGTATATTTATTTTTCGAGAACATGAATTATCTAAATTTCTATTTGAAATGTTGATAATATTTTGGCGCAGCAAATAAAAAAGCTCTATGATATTCAAGTTATACATTTTATATTTGAAATTATTCTAATCATTTTTCCAAATGAGATACTTTGTGTTTCTAAATGCAATGTCAATATTTCTGATCATAAATGAATGCGAAATACAATGGACTTAAACAGAAAGGAATGTAGTACATTTAATTTTGTTAATCCTTTATCACAATAATCTTCGCTGAATGAATTTAAAAGAGGAATAGGATAACTCAACAAAAGTTGAAAGAAAAAAATTAATAATTTGTAGAGTTTGAAAGCTAGAAATAAAGTAAGTCATTATTCAGTTTTTGTTGGAATTAAGAATGCGTTTCCAGTTTTTTATTTTTTTTATTTTTAATTCCTTTCCGATTTAACGGTAACGGGAGCACTTAATGGAATCTATGTTTCCTTTTTTTACCTTTCCTCTTTCATTCTATTCTGAATCAAATAAATGCTTGCACTTTCCCCGAATCTCTTTTGTCTTATAAATTTGCAGAAGTTAAGCAAGAGCTTATTTTTTAATTACTTTGGTGAATTTTTTAGATTAAAATTAAAAAAGAAATAAGAATAAAATCTAAATGTGAAATATTGGATGAAAATTTCTCAGAAAATATATAATTACGAAAGAATCTTTATATTTAAATTGAAAAATACTTTTTCAATGAAATTTAAGAAAATAATTGTTTTACAATTTTCTCATTAAACATTTTTTAAGCAATATGTTAGATTGTACAAATTAAAAGTACTGTTTGATTTAATTCATTATTTAAAATGATATTTGGAGAATAAAATTGTAAAATCAAATTTTATTTTTATATAAAGTATTTATAACTTTCTGTATAGAAAGTATATATTTATATAAAATAAATTAATGTTTGTTTAAGAAATATAATGAAAAAAACTAGTTTAGTTTGAATAGTTCTTTATTATATATTTTATCTTTTTCATTCCTTTTAGATTTTTATTCATTTTTCCCTATAATATTTATTTAATTTTGCAATGAAAAAAATTAATGTATGTAATATTGTATTTATTTGTCCGATACCTGACATCAAAATTTATCAATTTGCAAACCATATATTATACGAATCAATTATAATCAAAATATCCTTTCATTAAAGGATTTATTTTAAATGAAAGATATATCTTTCATTAATGAAAGATATATACTAATTTCGTTAATCAAAGATATATTCTGCTGTCAAAAACCTTTTAAATTTGATTTTCGGCATAAATTGGGTAAAATGCTAGATATTAGGATTAAAAATTTTACAATAAATTATGACCACATCATTTATATTTTTTTAAAAACTTCTTTTATTTTTCATGACTACCTATTAAAAAATAATAGTTGTTATTAAAATTTATTTGGAAATAATTAATGAAATTCTCATATTATTCCTCCGCTTAAAATTATTGAAATTAAGTTAAGCGAAAAATATTTTCAGTATATTGTAAGCATATAATTTTTCTCTATAATATTAGGAATGCGTTAAAAATTATTTTAATACATTTAACTATTCCTGAAACTGGTTGATATTCCCAATTTAGAGTGTATTATAACTGATCACATTTTTAAAATATAGTTAATAAATAAAACAATTTTTTTTAATTTGTTGTAGTTTTGATTTATAATTAGCAATAATCATAAAGTTTTTATGAAAATATATAAATGTATCAATAAATATTTGATTAAACTATTAAGCTTATCATACCGGTTTTATTATTCATTGAAGAATTAATTTTACATTATTATATTTATCAACGACTGTTATTGTAGAAGAATAAAGATTAAAATATGTAAACTTTTTGACATAAGTAATTAAAAAATACTTTTTTTTAAACGTTAAGTTTTTAAACTACAACTGCGAAGTAAATTCAACAGGAAACATTTATTTCATATGAAATTATTTCGATAAATCCATTTTCATAATGGAAAGTAAAGATAAAGTAACTAAACTTCCTATAATGCTTTAAGAGGAAATAAAATATTAAGTTTTATTATTTTAGCTAGGCCTATTAATCCTTAATTTTATTCTTGGACTGGGTTTAAGATAAGTAAACGTAATTTTAAAAAATATAGCAAACAAAACATTAACTACCTTGATATCAAAATTCCCTATTTGTTATATTCTCTCACTCAATGTTTCTGAAAGTGTTAATTTTCCTATTACTAAGTAGTTTATTGTTAGAGACTAGTTTTACAATTAAAATAATATACTTTGTTTCAAATAATTAATATAACGAAAAAGATATTATTTTTATTACATATAAATTTTTAATATATTGCATAGGCTTCAATATTTATTTGACCTTAATATAAAATTAAGTTAATTAAAAATTGGTAACTTTTTTTTTTTTAACTTGGAGTGGTAACAAATATTCCTGATATATCAGCAAAAATGAAACCTTTGTCTATTTATTATAAAAAGTATCCTGGATTTTGGATTTATGTAAAATGAATAAGTGTTGGTCAAAAAAGTCCAAATATTAAATGTCTTAATCTTAATACTTTATTTGAAGCAAAAATAAAAGCATTAATTGTCACAATGATAATGTAAACTTTTAATACATCATTAATAAAATTAAAACATGAAAACAATGAAAAATTTTGCTCAGATTTTTAAACTAATTTATTGTTAACCATTTATTTCTAGAATCAATTCTTGATAACGATATGTAGTTTACTATGAATTATTTTAAATCATTTAATAATATACTTATTCCATGAAAGGAGTTGTGAAAAATAGTTTTTTTAAGAAATGTCCAGATTACATTTTAATCTGAAAAATAGCTACATTTTAAAAGAAATATTACATGAGAAATATTTAAAAAACGATTTCTTTTGAGTGCTGTCTGGAATTCATTCTAAAACGTTTTATATTTACAGATTAGCTTATTAAATTATAGTAATCGTATATCATTAAAAAAGGTACCACATTTTGTCTTCTAAGAAAAGTTTTTAAAAAGCTAGTCAAAATCAGTTTCTCTTACAGGTTAGTAAGAGAAAAACATTTGAGTAATTTTTTCAACCACTTTTTATATGGACACAGAAGATAAGATTGGCGTGCAGTAAATTTGAAACTGAAATTTGCCTATTATTGTTAATAATGGCTGAATTCAAAATTAAAATCTTTTACACAGAAGAAAGCAGTTAAATCTATATGAGATGGTGAATCCTCTGGAGTTTATTTGGCAATACTTTATGGATAGTAACCACGGTGGTTAGGGTTAGACCGGGTTTGGGCGTCAATCTTTTACCAATAAGGTAATGAGTTCAAATGCCACCTCAATCAAAAATCTGTTCTATTCACTAAAGGCAGTTAGGGCATGTTAAATATGCCGTTGTTTCAAAGAAAAAAAATCGTCTGTAGGTGGTAGATCAATTAATTTGGAATCTTTTGTTTGGTCCTTGCTTCTAAATTACGAAGATTGTTACTCTGCTGCTTCCTTCTAACTGGCAGAGGAAAATTTAGGACTAGGTACAGGGAAGCACGCAGGATAAACAACTTAATGGGCAGTTTAACAGTCTTTTTATTACCCTTCAATATTATTGAATTTCAGGAGGAAATTCCACATAATTAGACTTACTCATGTGTCTCAAGTAGAAATCGTGAAAGATTCAAGCATTTTTTCCGACAAGTATATATGAGGAAAACTAAAAACATATCTTCCATCTGTTCTTGTTGTGATTAAAACTGCGACTTTCCACTCAAAAGTTTGCAGTGGTATCAATTGGCAACGATTTAATGTAACTCATTGCTAAAATAATACCAAAACAAAATTCATAAATATCGTATTCAGATAAAAATTACAATTTAAAAATTCTTATATCAATAAAAATAAACGTAGGTAGTGAATTCATTGTAACATTTACTTTGGGCTATTTTTTGAGAGATAATTGGTACACTTCATCAATTTCATCGCATGTTATCTATAATTTATTAAAGAAAAAAAAATAAATGTAATGGTTCACATTATCAAACTTAATATCAAACTGCGTTCTCCACAGGTATAAATCAAGACCTGTAAATCAATTTCGCAATAAGATATCATTGCTGAACATACGTTATACAATCCGTAGTCATTAGGCTATGGTTATGATATTGCCATTTATAAATGCGATTAAGATCTGGAGACGTTTATTGATTTGACGAGTTCCACGTAATATATTTTGTGAAGCGCTATAGTTGACCACAAACTCAAACTGTACTGAACAATTTTTTTTTGCATCATCTATAACATAAAACTACTTTATATAAGACATTGTGACCATAAATGTCTTCCTAACAAGCAGGGGTGTATTTTCGGCGTTTACCGCTAGTATAATTTTCCCATCCTTTTAATTACATTGTATATCTTTAATCTTATGAAGTTCCCGTATATCAAATAGTTTGTTCATTTACATTGTTAAATTTACAGATTTTTCTACATGGCACTATTAAAATCATATTTTCCATTAAATATTTAAAAAATGGGAGGGAATCTCGTAATAAAATTAATAGCGTTGTTTGACGTTTAAAATCAAGAATTTAGCTAAAATTATTTCATAAGGGAAGTTTGATTATAAGATGATTAAAGTTTGTTTATCATTAAGCGAAATTACGATAATATTCCATTTTTGTTCAAAGTTAGTTTATCACTTTATAAGAAAATTGCTAACAAAATTTTTTAAAAGATAATTATTCTACAGTTTAATTTTATGCTATAATATTAATTAACATCCAAAAGCTAAAAAATCATTTTAACAGCTATTATCATAAAATAGTGTAAGTAGTCAAAAATAGATATATTAATTCAAATGATGAACCAAAGTTAAATTCTAAATATTTATTAAGATTTGATAAAAATTCACCTTCTTGAGGAATATGAAATTATTGTTATTATTTATTTATTTGATAATAAATTTCGTATAATTAACTCCCTGGAAAATTCAAAATTATTTTGTGAATTTCCGACTCATCATACTTTAAAATTTTTATTTAATTAGTTAAATTGCAATATAAATATATTTTTAATAAATAATATAGTTCATATATTTATTTTGTAACATAACTATAAGAATATGAGAGCAGAAGATTACTTAAAAACTAAATATATTAGAAATTCCTTATTTATCAAAATTTAGATGAATTACAAGGTTTGTATGAATTATTACACTAACATTTGTTTGAATTGATATGACTGCATTTACGAATATGTTCTAGTTGTAATTTTCATAAATGGTATAAATTGATAAATGTCAAATCCTTTTATTATATGCAAATTATAAATAAACATTTAAATGAATTTCTGATAAAGCTTTTTGTAACAATTTTTTTTTAGTTATTCCTATATAATATACAAAATCATATAAAAAATCTTCATTTATTTTTAATAAGTATTTCTCTGTTTTATGAATAATGAAATCTTTCATATTAATATTTCTTGTCAACAAAACAATCTTAAGTTAAAAATTTTAGATTGTTACTTAAATTATTATAATGTTGATAAAGTAATATTTTCTATTTGTGTTATGCTTTTTACAATGGTACATATAAAAGATTAAATTATTCTAATTATTTTGCTTGTTTATAAAACATATATTTTTGAATATTCTGACAAATTTTTTTGTTTTTGTTTTTTGAAAAAACAAATTAAAAATCCAATCATCAATTTTGTGTAATTATTTTTAATCGAAACTTGTACTTATCTTATTTAAATATATATTAATAATTAAAAATGAATACAATTATTAAAATATAAAAAATCTTCTAACAATATAGTATAATTATTTATAATTCCTTTAGTATATTGTTAAAAGCATCTATTCATTTCTTAAAATAATTATAACACATTGTTGCAATAATTAGTACTGAACGACTTTGTTGAAAAAACAACAATTGTGATGAAATGCCCATTTTAATTAATTTATACACACATTGCTGAATAGCGTTATTTTTAAATTATGTAAATTCATTAACTTTATTTCTGTTTGTAAAAATTATGTCTCAGAAAAGAAAACGTCCTAAAAAGAAAAAAATTAAATCAAAAAAGAGGAAGAATCGTAATGTACCTAAATCACAAAAACGTAAGCTATGTTCCAGATCTAAGTTTCACGTGGAATCAATTTTGGACCTAGCAGATCAGTTCATATTCGAGGAACATCAATCAACTAGTTTAAT
>JAPDSC010109768.1:212-10217 GCA_026290005.1 Latrodectus geometricus
GTCTATTAATAACTTCTTGGCATTTTAGCGCACCAAGTGATAAATGAAAAACAAAATGACAATAGAAGGTTATCAATACAAAGCATCTAGAAATGTAGTTAACAAACTAATGTATCACTTAATAAAGCTTGGAATTCTCATCTCCTGGTTTTCTGTTCAGAGCTAATTCATTGAAATTATTTTGTTCTGTGAACTGGAATTTCTTGAAAAAAATATTTTTCCCTACTTCATAGCATACATTTAGTTTTCTATCATTTTATGCATTTTTGTTTGTATATGTATGTAAAAACCTTTGTTCAATTTTGTACTTTCGCCAAGAAATTTATATGTGTTGCACTGAAAGGCGTAATCCCTATTATTATTCCTTTCTTTTGTATCCCTATATTACGACTTTAGATTTAAACCATTGTACTCCAATGTATGCCGTATTACAAGCAATGTTTTACACTTTCATATGTTGATAGTTTACACAAGAAAATAATTTAGTAAATACATTCTCTGCATCATCTACATGAAAATTTTAATTTATTTGAGAACATATGTAATCCTTATTTTTATTATTTCCACAAGTTAATTCCTTGTTAAAGTTCTAAATTATTGCAAATAAATTTCTCTTTGTTTTTATCATTTATAATATGTGATATTTAGTTCTATGCAGAAATTCAATATGTGATTGTCATTTTAATAATCTACTTCTCCATTTTAGTAGCTCTATTATATATATATATATAATTCTCATATTTAAATACTATTGTTATATAGCCTGCACTTGTGAAAATTAGTGTTATGTGTTTCCTTTCTGCAACGTAACTTTCTATTTTATTTTAATCTTATCAATAATTTTGCAATTATTTTTCAACATTTAATTGATTTCTATTGATAATTTTTTGATGTAATTTTTCCTCCTTTAATTTTACTTCTTTCAGCGTCTTCCAATCAAACTGGTATAATTCTGTTGGAGTTAGGTTCAAGAAAATTATCTTGTGCCCACGTCCACTATTTTTTCGTGAAAAATTTAACTTTAATTTTTTTTTTTGAATATTTATTGAATTTTTAAATTTGTGGAAACATATATTGTAATTTTTTTTTCGCAAAAACTTTCCATATAAAAATGATTTACCATTACTTTCAAATATTGTATTATTATAAAAATGAATAATTAATTATAATAAAAATGTATAATTATAAAAATGAAAAAAAAGTACCAATATCACAATACTTTTAAGAAAATCTTTTTTTTTTTTTTTTTTTTTTTTTTTAAATTTTATGAAACTCAGTGTTTGTAACCTATTATAATAAATTAATGGATAAATTGATATAATATTGTTTTACATGTATGTTGAAGATATATATTATAAATTAAGATTGTTTTCATAATAAATAAATTCCGAATTAGATTATATTCTTCATATAAAAAAAATTATTTATTGAATAAAAAAACTCTTATTCAAAGAATTAAAAATTAAATAACAATGAGAATTAATCTTTAGAAATATATATGTTTTTACCATACAAATTATATTTAATCAAGTCTTGTAACACTTATTCAACCAATTAAGAAGGAATATAAATAATAAATGAAAGCACTAAAATATGACAAATTTATTCTCACCATTTCTTTATTTTAATGAAGTTTCAAAGTAATGTGCAATGATAGCTAAACATTTTAAGCTGCCTAATATATTTGAATAAGAGCTTATATTTTTTTATTTTGGAAATACTAATGATTGTTGAAAAAATTTTCAAAGCAGGAGCTAGAACTTTGAAAATTTTTTGTATTCCGTCGAGTACTTATCAATTGTCCATAAATTATGCATATATATAAAACATGCATAATTTATAATAAGCAATAAAATCATATGTAAATTAAATAATGTATGTACATAATTAAACAAATGATGTATATTTATGAAAAATAAGTAAATAATTTAATCAAAAGAAAGGAATTTGGGTGAGGGTGCGCAATTGTTTCTCGCCAAGTTATGATCGCGGTTGATTGCCAAGCTGGGCAAATCAATCATTGCAATTTCATTATGCTTCGGCCACCATACCTGTTTGCACGGTGTACAGGAATAATGTCAAACAAAAATCGCCAAGTTTCCCAAGGGGGCACCCTCAAATATAGTTTTACCGGAATTTGTTTTCAGACAATCTTAATAATACAAATATTTTTATTTACATTCATTCGTATAAATACAAAATTATTACTAATAAAATTTAGACAGCTGTTAAAAAACTCCTTAAGATTATAATATTTTATAAATATGCTGATATATAAATTTAGTTGTCTTTCCATTTATACCTTTTATTTTAGCTTGATAATCTTCTCGTTAAAATTAAATTTTAACTCTTAAAAAAAGAAATCATTTTGAAACTGAAATTAAATGGTTTATTTAAGAATTAATAGGTATTTAATTCTCTCTCACTCACTTGATAAAAACGATTAAAATTAATAGTTATTTTGGATTTAACTCAGTACGAGTAATAATATAACTTTTATTGCAGGGGCTTAGCTAACGACTTTTTCAGAATTACTTGTCTGAGTAATTTGGAAACGAAATTATGGTTTAGAATATTTGCCGTGAAACTTGCATATGCATTGGAAAAGGAAAGAAAATCCAAAGGAGTAAAAAGATAAAATTTAAATTAAATTTTGTTCAATTTAAGCTTAAAATTTCAGTTAAATATACTATTTGTTGTGAACTACTCTTTAAACAAATAAAAATTCCTTATAAGTTTCCTATATATATATATAAGAAAAGTAAGGTAAAATCAAAAAATTTTTAAATAGAAATTATTTTTAAACTGTGGTTACCTCTAAAAGAAATGTTCTTCCTAATTCAGTTTGAAATTCCATATTTGAAATTCTTTGCAAGAACTGTGTAACAAATAAAAGATAGAATCAAGTTACATCAAGATAAACAAAAGCTGATAAAAAAAATAAATAAAAAAAAAACTTTGTAATAGAATACTTTTGGGAATAAAATCTTATTATTATTTTTAGGATTATTTTTCCCCTTGTCAGCGAAAGACCAATAAAGAAAACTAATAAATTCAAGCCTAAGACAGACAGATAGTGATTATAAGATTTCCAACGACTTTTGATTGTTGATCCCAAAGACTTAAGTAAATTTCTCTACAAACATCATGTTTCTACCCTAAAACCATATTAAGAGCGAAATAAAATCCATACTTTAGATTGCTTAACTCCAATGATTTTTAAAAAGAAAATGAGATTAAACATGTTATATCCATCAAAACTACCCAACTGAACGGAATGTTCCGGAATCTAATACTATTACTAATCGAAATCGAATCCATTTATCTTATCACCACTTTCTTTACAAAGCAGGCAAAAATCTTTTCCTGACTTCTTGCCAAGACATCAACAATGATAGCGCAAAAACGAAACAATTTTATAGAACTTCACAGAGATTCAATATACAGTGAATCGAACTCCACCTGCCATGAACTGCCCCCGATTTTGTAATTAATTCTTGTATTCGGTTCTTATTTATTTATTTATTTTATTTATTTATTTATTTATTTTTTTTTTTTTTTGTAGAAATTATTTACGGCTTGAAAAATTGTAAAACCTATTGCTTATTTGCAATAACCTTTACTCTCAAAAGAAATTTTGTTGCTGGAACCCAGCTCAAGCTGTTTTCAAAAATGCTAGTGAAAGTAATTGGGGACACGAAACAATGATTTCAAAATTTTCGCCCTAATGATATTCCATGGAAAGTGAGGAATATTAACGGGAATAAAAAGATTATTTTAAATTTTGTTTAATTTAAATTTAAAATTCCTTGGAATATCTTATTTATTGCAAATTTTTTATAATTAAAAGAAATTTCTTGAAATTGAATCAACTGAAAACTTAACTTGATTTTGGAAAATGAAATTTCTTATGAAATTGAATCAGCAGTTCAATCTTTGGAAAAAAGTATTTCATTTTAATCGATTATTTAGTATAAATTACCAATTTTAATAAATCTTTTGAAGGCATGTAGGACTATCTAGACCAGTTGTGTAGCATGAAGGAGGCAGAACATGTTATTGCCTCCGATCAACACAGTCGAGGTGAGTTGGAAGAAGCAACTGAGTTGACTTATCTTGAATGCATCATCAGGATTTGGTCATTATATTAGCTATCGGTACTGTCACTTAGACTACATAGGAATTTTTAAAGAATTAAACTGATTCAAGTGATTAAAAACAGAGATCATATATTTGTTTTAAGCAAATTTACTTAAATTTTTATCAAAACAAATAAAACCTCGTCAGACATTTTAATCAAAATAACGAATGGAATTTTACTATTCAGTTACATTATTCATGAACACAAATAAAAAAATGGACTGGTTATATTTTTCAGAATTCTAAATCACCAGACGCATCAAATGTTTTACTCGATGTATTTGGAGTTTTCAGAAGATTAATACCCAACAGAAACAAGGCCTTAAATATGTTACAATAAATAAATTGACCCAATCAACACTTTTGCAAATATAAGAAATTAGAAACAAGACTTCAAAAAGAAACGCTTGGGAGTATCATACTGGATTCACTTTTCGTCATTGGTCAAGGACTTGATTGAATATGGATGCGGGAAAGTAAGGACACGAGAAAATAAGGACAGTTTTTGCTTATGGACTTACAATAGCGTGTGCGGAACCCACTCGCTCAGTCTATATGTTTTACCTAAGTAATGTAGATGAAGTATATTCGTTTTACAGGAAACGTTAAACTGTCTGGTAAGTTCACCATACGTTTGTTCTCCTCAATGGTCACCTGCAGGACTTCGTCATCCAAGGCCTGTGGTCGTCCACTGCGAACTTAATGACAGAGCGACAAACTACCCGTCCGGAATTTGTGAAGCCAATGCCTCGCCATATGTTCATTCTCAACTATCCTCAAACGCTTGACATATTCGGTGACTTCATGTAGCAGCTGATATGCCCACTTTGAAATAGTAAAGCAAAAACACCAAATGAGTTCCTTAAGCAAATTAATTTCTTTTCACTACTGTGCGAGTTACGATTGATGAATGTGTTCAGGGAACTTGATTTTTTATGACGACTGACATTCCTACTCTCGATTTCTTAACCACATTATGCACTAATTTGGTTCCCTATTCTCTCTTAATTCAAAGATAATGCGAAAAAGGCAAGACTTTTCTTATTTACTTTCTATTAAAAAGCATGATTCGCGTCACAGGTCTGTAATTCGCATGTAGAATAAAATTTTAAAAATAATGTTTTATTTTAAATAAATTTAAAATAACATAATAATGTATATTATTCAAAATGTCATTTAAAATTTATTTACTGACATACTACATAAAAAAATAATTTTTTCATGTTGTTGGGAAAGCAAGAATCTAGAGCCTTAGAATTCACCCCAGTTGACAAAAATCCCTGCATCACTGTTTAATTGGTCACTGTTTGGCTTAGATGATAGACCAATATTGTCTTGGTCTGTGGTTTAGATTTGCCATTTCAATGTTTTTAGGGGCTTAACATTTCACATCCATATTTCGTATTTAAACATTTTTAAATAAATAATGTGGGAATAAATATGTCTGAATTGAACTTACGAATTTAAGATATCTAAAATATTAAAATCAATTGAAATGTTATTTTAAACACTGATATTATTACAAATTAAAATTATATAGCAAAAGTCCAATTTTCGTTAACAGATTTTGAAAAGGAAAAAGGGGTAATATAATTAAAAATGTTAAGTAAAAGCAATTATAACAAAGATAAGTTAAAAAAAAGTAGTAACTATCTAAATTTAGAATTTTTAATTATATAAGGGAAATCTAGATTACTTACTGCTTA
Organism: Latrodectus geometricus; assembly: GCA_026290005.1. Taxonomy (NCBI): domain Eukaryota; kingdom Metazoa; phylum Arthropoda; class Arachnida; order Araneae; family Theridiidae; genus Latrodectus; species Latrodectus geometricus. The sequence continues at coordinate 6,059 of JAPDSC010109768.1, forward strand.
TATTTGCTTGCTCTATTTAGCCAAATAAAATTAACCATCTATGAACTGAAATGAAGTGAGTTTTCTGGTTGTCATAGAAACCAAAGTATACTGAAGTCACGTGCATACTGTGGTTACAAATTATATGAAACATTTGTATAATTTATATAAAACAATTGTATAATTTTCGATTTTTTTTATTACACTTTCCTTTTTGTCCAAGTCTCATATTTTAAGATATATCAGTGATAAAATTTATACATGTGCGCATTTCTATTACGATTTTTCTTTCTCTTATAATTTTGTCAGTATGTTTAATTATCAATAACATATTTTTGTTGTTTCCTTTAGCCATGAAATTATACATACTTAATTGTTCCTTTCGTCATCACATTTAATATACATATTTTTTGTTAAGCTTCTGTTTATTTGGTTTTGTTTTCAATGATTTATTGTTAAAATTATTTTTGTTCATTTATAAATGTTAATAAAGTCTAATATGAAATTGAATGGAAATTTATGGGATTTGTATAAGTGTCTGAAATTTTTTTCATTCAATAATCTATCTCAATTAATCAATGTAATATATTATAATTTCAAGATAAAAATCTGTTCCTTCATTTATATAAATTTATTAATACATACAAATAACAACATATTTTAGACTTGAGGTATATTTAATTTTTATTAATTTAATTATCAATATAAAAATTTATATAGTATTTAATTACAATTAACTTCATAATTTTTTAATTTCCACCAGAAGAAATGAAAATAATAGAATTTTTTTTCTTTAAACAAACTTTGAGACACTGAATTCTCGAGTCTTACTAACAAAGAGTTGAAATTTTTTAAAGTACTTACTAATTATTATTTTTGTGATGTTAACAACAGTATGTTCAAAGATATTTGTCACAAGTTCCATTTTATTTTCGTTATTAATTCAACTTATGATTTTCCATAAGAGATTTGCATTCTTATTTCAGTGTAACAATAAAATAACTATTTGGTAAAGAATATATTCTTTGGACTTTTCAGTGAAGGATTGAATGAATATTTTCAAGGTTTCAATGCTTAGAAAGAGCCTTAGTTGTTTTTAAGCATCTCTATATCATTATTAGACTTAAAATATTCAGTTGTGAAAACTTTCACTGATTACTTCTCGTTAAATATGTGTCTTATTTATGGTGATGGTAGAATTTTTTATGGTGGTTTTTAATACTAGAGTTCATATCGAGTAAAGAATTTTCAGACTTCTAACTCTGATTTTATAAATAGTTAACAGAAAATTGCTGTCATAATTGTGTCTATTTCATTTTCCAAACATTACCTGTAATCCACAATGATTTTAAAGTAGTGTCTATTACATAAACAAGCAAATTAAAAATTAATCTACTAATCTTTTAAATCTGTTACATGTATTGAAGTATCTTAAAATTTCTCTTTTAGATATTTTATGTTGAAAGTATTAAAAACATAGAGCTTTTGTTAGAACTGTTTCTTTTTGTATTCTTTTATTTATCTTAAGTACATCAGGAGAAATGTTTATGTATAATTCTGTTAAATTTATAGTTAAGTAATCAATACCTCTCTGAACTTACTATAACATAATTCTCTCTGAACTTAATATCTCTCTGAACTCTGAACTTTAATAGTTCATAGGTTTTTAGTTCCCACCTAGGATGCGGGTGTATGTTTTGATTTAGAATTTATTTTAAGCTGTCTTTGATTCTGAATTAATTTTCATATGCAATACAATCAGAGAGTGATGAACCAACTATAGTCTGTCTATCATTAGAATAGCTGATGCCATTTTATCTGGCCCTATGTGTTGCCATGGAAACAAGATGTGTTTCATTTTTGAAGGAGGAGCCAGAAGAAAGGTACCAGCTTTCCTTATTGAATGCCTTGAGAATAACATAAAATACTACTTAAATACTGTCAGTTCATAATATTTTTAATTCTCATTTGAAATTGACAGCTGTTGTTTCTATAACTAACTCTACTAACCAGACTACTTGTTGGAAAGTATTCTTGTGATAGACAAACAGTAAATAACTAATAATAAATCATTAAATCATTCAATTTAATTCTACAAGATTAATTTAGTTTGTCACAAGGGTTATGTTAAATCTCTTTATACAAATTTTTCAGAGTGTAATGATGACTAAGTTTAAAAAGAAAAAGATTTCCTGATTAAGTATTACCACATCATCATTTATGTCAACAAGAAAATATGTGGACTATTGCAGCTGCAAATAAAAAAGTAGATGGGTAATAGATTTAAAATATTTATTAAGTACTTTATAGTTTATACAAATTTATATAATTTTAGTATTTTTTTGCAGTATAATATATTAAAATTTTATTAAATATAAATTTTAAGTTAAATTTATTTTAAAATGTTAGAATGTTAATTTAATTATAAAGATCTAGTAATTTTGTTTGTATTTTCAGTAGAACTATTCTAAATTATTTTTTAACTAAAAATATTTAAAAAAATTCATATTAAAAAAATTGTTTGAATTTTTCATAGTTTGTTTATCTGAATTTAAAAGATTAAAGAATTTAAATCTCATTTTTTTAATTTTAGTTATTTATGTTATTAAATAATTTATAATAAGTTTTTTATTAAATATATTGTCTGAAGTCCTTTAGGTTCCTACAATGGACTGACCGACGTTCATTTGGCTCACTATTTTTCAACTCCTGCTAAGCAGTCTCATTTAAAAAATATAAAGTTGGTAAAAAAATTAATCAGCTTTTATATTTTATGTATAATATCATTGATATGTGTATGTTTTTTGTATCTCTGTAAATTAATTATTTTTTTCCTTAGATTTTTTTCAAGTATTTTTTCCATTAATATTTTTGGGAAACTGATTGAATTAATAATTATAAATCATGGTAGAATTCCATCTTTAGTTTACTGTGATGATGACAGAAAAAATGATGTCAGCAATTTAATTGACAAAAATTGAAAAGACAATTATTAATCTGATTATTTTTTTATAGCATAAACATTAGTATTATTTAAGTGTACTGATTTAAAATACTAGAGTTTAATTTCATATTTGCTAACTTGTATGCATTTTCATTAATTTTCCAGAAAAATGGTAATTTTCTTATTCCTTTTGATACACATAAACTCATCAACATTTTATTTTACTGAAGCCAAAAATTTGTTTCAATCCACATTTAACGTAATAATGTTATTTACTTTTAAATAAAAATGTATTAAGAACAGTCAAAATCTGTTTTATTTCTTATGATAGTCACTTTCAAGATTGAAAGTTTTTCAATCATGTTTCACATTGATTTTTCAGTTTATAACTAGGTAGAAATACAATAAAATTAAGCTATTCAGCAAATGTTTGTAATGAGCAAATGATATAGCAATTTTGTTTCATTCTTGAAATAATTCATTAAAATTTATAAGAGAAGTCTGAAAAATAAGCATAAGTAAAACCAACTAACCAACTGAATTATTTTAATAATATTGTGCTGGTATAAATTTAATAATTACTTTTCAGAATAATATAAATATATCAGGTTATTAATAATGCATTACATGTTTGTTTTACACAATTTAATTTATTGTCTACTATAAACATTTTAACTTATTGTCTATTATTAATATACATACACTACTACTAATAATAATAGTATACCTATTAAATATCATGTTATATATTTTAATTTAACTAATATTTGAGAAAGATAAATATTGTGTTTAATGAAATTAAGGAATTATTTTTTTAATTTATGAAATATATGAATGATTTAAATTTTGATAAATAATACAAATTTCTACTTTTGATAAACATTATTTTTCTTTTTCATTAGCTTTCTGCTGATGGTAAAATTGTTCCAGAACAAAAGGTTACAGTGGAATCCATTAAATATGAGAAAAAGAAAAGGATGTATGATATTCTTGCTAAGAATGTAATTCAAACTGCTGCTCACAAAAGTGGGTCTTGGAGTAAAAAACTTTGCAATTACCTAGATACTATTTTGAAAATGGAAAATGTTAAAAATATACGAGTATGTTTCTATAAGTTCTATTTTCTAAAAATCTAATCTAAAAACAATATTTTACTATCAATCATTATTTAATACCATGCCATTTAAATTTATAACACTTTATTATGATATAAATTGAAATTCAACTCCTTAAATA
>JAPDSC010109772.1:0-12174 GCA_026290005.1 Latrodectus geometricus
ATCTGCTCAAAGTTATTACAGTATGGCATCTCTGATTATTACAGAATTCACAGGAAAATAGAATTATGAATGCTATTTATTAGTAACTTATCGATTATAAACATCTCTTCAAACTGTTAAGACTAATACACTTAATGTATTACAATTAATTAGAATGAGCTGCTATGCGCATGTTTCGAAAGACATGACGCAAGACAACAATATAAAATTATTTTTATTGCAAGCAAACAATTTACTTAAATTGAAGTGCATATAAGGAGCGTGTGAAATCAATTTATCGATTCAAAAGTCTTTTGAGTGGATGATTGTGTTCTCAGAGAAAGCGTATCTGCAAATTGCATTTCTCTATTATATTTTGAAAGAAAAGGAAAACTACTAAATGATGTTATTTCCTATCAGATATTTATATTTAATGTAGAATTACAATCGTAGAAACACACATTTTGTACTTTAAAATTCTCTTCGTAAGTTGTAATTTTGAATAAAACTTTCTATGTAGGAAAGTTAAATTAACCATAAACTTGTCCTTTCCTACAAAATTTTTAATGGTTCGAGCAATTTTCTCCCAATTTTTTTGTGCTTTTTCACTCAATTTTTTTTATATAATTTTCTTTTCATTCCTTTAGAAATACACAAAATTTTAATTTATAAAACTTTCCAGACCCTATTAACTTGTCTTTCTTGTCTTCTGCTCATAAGTACATAATCATCTCTGCTAATCAGTAAAATAAACTAATAGAACATTTTAAAATTTTTGAAGTGGTCTTATGACACCTTCCTGAAAAAGTTATAAAAGTTAAGTATTCATAAAATCTCTCGGAATTCTTATAAATTACAATTACCGTTATAGTGGATAATATGTTAATAATTTGACACATTAACTATCAGATATTCTCCGATATATTAAGAAGTATAGAAATAAGCTTTAACTTTAATTATTTCATATAGAATAATTAAACTTAGATAGTTGGGTATATGTCACATTATTATACTTAACTAGTTATTCTATGAAATAACTAGGTATTCTATAAACTAATGATAGACAATTAAAATGAAGAAGAAGCAATTTATCTAATTTATGCAGCGTATAAATGGTATTTATAGAAACGTACCACAAAATCATTTTTTACAACAAGAATTACTAAAATTCTCGTTGATTTATGCTTTGGTATTTTTGCCGTACTACAAAAATTATTTTTATTTGAATTCGAAATTAACGTTTTTTTTCCTCACTACTTTCCATATTGTTAAACGAAACATAAATTTACTTTATACTAAAAAGCGAGATATATGAAATAGATCATTTACACTTTAACAGACACGATCAGTTATTTCATGGAATAACTAGGTATTCTATGAAATGACTGCATTATCTACTTTAACGGTAACATATAATATATATACACGTATTCTTTAAATAAAGTATAGCATCCATTTGATATTTTTAATACATTATATGCATTTAAACGCGCATGCGTGAACACGCTCATATATACAAAGTGCCTAAAATCATTCAGCCTTGTACAAAGCAAAATTTCTTTTAAAATAACATTTAACGACAAAAGCAAAATATTTTGTCACCCATAATACATGTGCTGTTTATAGCACTATATATTTCAATATTCCATTCTTATCTCTAAATTAATAACAATTTTTCCTACTTTAATGACTATTTGGTATTTTTCCATTATGTTTTTATTTCAAACATACTTGTTTACAGCAGTGCTTGAAGAGGAGTTACACTGGAGTTTGGAGGGGATAGGCACAACACGGGGTTTATCATTCTTTGTCTAACTGTTTAATCACGGGTTTGGTCATGTGATATTAGCAATTGTTGGAATTGGCTTCAGACGGATTTTTGAAAATCAAACACAAGTCTCACAATACTTCTTTATCATTCCGATCACAAATACAACATTGTGTATCAGCCCTCAACAAAAAAATTCTGAAATACACATCTTGCCTTTTCCAATTTCATATTTATGTGAAGTTGTTTTTTCAGCATTTGTAGAAATTAAGTCGAAAGAAGGTGCAGACTATTGGACGAGGAACTACACATTTGAGATTAAAATTAACCTCAACACAAAGAATTTCTTTTCCTTGATCCAAGTAAATGTTACTTACAATATAACTTTTTTTTTTATTGTTTTTGTGTATTTTAATTTATTATGAATACTTTTATATCTCCTTTCTTATAAATTTGTGTATGTCACAAAAAAAGAATATATACATTTGATTGCTATTAAAATAATCTTCTTGACGAGGATTACTCAGTGTTATGAAGATAATAGGAGTACACATAAGTCAAAAGTTTGGGAAACACTGTGCTACATGACACCATATCTGCTAACATGGCCAATACATTATCGAATATCATTTCAAAATAATATGTTGATATATTTTTGTCAGTCCACGAAACTTTTATCATTTACCATATTGATTGTTCTACTGATAATTATACAGCAAAGAGTTCTTTGTGTTGTTTGGTCTTGATTATCTATTTTAGCCGAAATTTGTTTTTCACGCCATGCTCCCTATGTAATTATGCTTGAAGCAACGCAACACGAGTAATACTTTAATGAAATATCTATATCACATGATGCCAGGTATGGTATATTACATGATACCCGGTATGATGTATTACATGATGCCAGGTATAGTGTATTACATGATACCAAAGTATATTACATGATACCATAGTATATTACAGTACAGCATATTACATGATACCATAGTATGTTACATGATGCCTGGTATAGTATATTACACGATACCATAGTATATTACAGTACAGCATATTACATGATACCATAGTATGTTACATGATGCCTGGTATAGTATATTACTTGATACCAGGTATAGTATCAAGTAATATACTACATGATACCAGGTATAGCATATAACATGATATACCATATTGTGTATAACATGATGTACCGTATAGTATATTACATGGTTGGTTTTAATGGCGCAAGGTCCAAGTAAGGACAAGCTGCGCCAGACACGAGTTGAAAATTATCATTTTCTGCGACCCATTAAAATCTTAAAATTATGAACTGTTAAAGCAAAATGTTGTTTAAAATGATATACGTATTTACAGAAATTACGAAACTTGTGATTAAAATATTTTTAAAAGTCGATATAATGGATAGAAATTAAAACGTGTGATTAAACTATTTCTAAATTTAGATAAAATGAATAAAATTAATTGCTTTTAAAAACGCAAACAGATTGCGATGGGGTGGTTCCCCTAGGAAGTCTTGTAAGTTTAAAATATCACTATTAAAAAATATGATGCGGAAAATCTGGACACACAATTAAAATATGATGTACTGTGTATGGTTCATCACACGTTTCACACCAAGGATTTAAATCACTCAAAAAGAGATGTTTGTGGGTGAAAGGCGTGTGACCAATACAAAGGCGAGTCAGTCTGACATCTGCGCTTCGTACAGGTAAAACATGTAATGGGATGATAAATGAAAATATGGAATGGAGTTTGTTGCTGACTTGCATGCTCCAAGATTCCTGCCAAAGAGAATTTGTAAAATGTTTTAAGCCTTTTCTCACATCTATTGATGGAACTGAAGGCATAATAAAAGTGGATGCAGATCTCGCAGCCGCATCAGCCTTCTCATTACCATCTATTCCTATGTGGCTTGGTATCCTGCAAAACAGTACCTCGAAACCATTTCGAGAGATTGAATAAAGTAGTATGAAAATTTTGGACACAACTGGATGGCAATTATAGTTAAAATTTTTCAAAGCTTCTAAAACACTCCTCGTCAGTATAGATGCAACATTTATGTACATCTTTAGTACTCACATACTGAAGTGCACGGTATATAGCCATGGCTTCAGCAGTGAAAATGGAGCAGGATTTGTGAAGGCTGTAACTAAAGGAGGTATTGTCAACATAAACTCCACAGCCAACGTGCCGCACAGTTTTGGATCCATCAGTGTAGATGGGAGTATACATAGCATACTGACAGCTATGAGATGCATAAAGCTGTTGAAAAATAGCAGGAGCTGTGTCCGACTTTTTATAGTCTTCAAAGGCATTGAGTACTGTAATGCTTGCGTCATACCAAGGAGGATGTACTAAGAAGCTTGTAGACTCAATACGGACATCACATAGGTCAGATAGCAAAAGATAGGATTTAACACGCTCGAGAAAAGGTTGAATGCTTGATGGTATAGAATTATATAATCTCTTAAGAGCGGCATTTGGAATCGTAGAATGTAAGGGATGATGAGGTGAGGATATAATTTTTGAATAATAATTAAGAGATAGCTGCACCCGCCGCAGGTCTAATGGTAATTGTTGGCAGATTACATATAGACTCTGGACGGGTGAAGTGCGAAATGCACCCGAGCATGTCTTTAAAGCAGAGCGGTGAACAGTGTCCAATCTGCCTAAGATGGAAGATCTAGCTGATCCATACGCAGCACAACCGTAGTCAATGCGAGATAAAATTATTGACTGGTAAATTCGAAGGAGTGATGTGCGATCTGCACCCCAAGATGTATTTGAAAGTACCTTGAGGATATTGAGCAGTCGCTGACATTTCTTCCACAGATGTAACACACGCGGAAGGAAAGTTAATTTTTTGTCGAAAATCACACCAAGAAATTTTATCTCATGGACCACAGGGATAGGTCTACCGCTTATGTGCAGTACAGGATCATGATGGAAACTAGTTTTCCTGCAGAAATGAACACAACAACTCTTACTCGGAGATAGGCTAAGGCCATTCTGTGCACACCAAGCACTGAGATTATTTACAGCTGTTTGCAATTGTCTCTCAATTACATTCATGTTAGAACCCTGATATGAAATTTGCAAGTTGTCAACATATAAATTACTATGAACAGAAGGTGGTAATTGATGAAGTATATTGCTGAAGAATTAAAATTGGTCACGCTTAAAACGCTGCCTCGAGGAACACCCTCAGTTTGGATAAAAGTATTGGAAAGTGTATTTCCAATGCGCACTCTGAAAAGCCGGAGGGCTAAAAAGTTCTTTATGAACATTGGAAGATTACCCTTAAAGCCAAGATGGTACATAGTACGGAGAATGCCATAGCGCCACGTACGATCATATGCTTTCTCTATATCAAAGAAGACTGCAACAAGATGGTTTCTCCTTACAAAAGCATTTCGAATGTGGGATTCCAGATCTATTATATTGTCAATAGCGGATCGATCTTTTCGAAAGCCACTTTGATGAGGAGGAATGCAATTATTCTTCTCTAAGATGTAAGTGAGTCTAGCATTGACCATACGCTCAAAAGTTTTGCATAAGCAACTCGTAAGAGCTATTGAACGATAACTCATAGGGTCAAAGGAATCTTTGCCAGGTTTCAAAATAGGAATCACTATCTCTTCTCCCCATGATGCATACTCCACTCTCCACTCTCCATAAGCATGTTCCGTCTAGATTCTATTAAACAATACAAGGATGTTCAACAATGAATCTGGATATAAATGACGGAGCATTTGATAAGAGATTCCACATCTTCCGTGACTTGTGTCGTTTGCCTGATATAAGGCAGTCTTCAACTCTGACATTCCAAAATCACAATTGTACGGTAGATTACTGCTATCAGAAAACCGTAGAGGAGTCCGCACAACTATTCGTTTTGAACTTTGAAAACTAGGACTATATGAATCTGAGCTGGACACGGAGGCAAAGGTTTCTCCGATGGCATTGGCAATATCCACCGTTGAGGAATGCACAGCAGCTCCAGTTTTTAAAACAGGAATGGAACCATCCTAATAAATACCATTGGCTGCTTTTACTTTCCTCCACAATTGTTTGCTGGATGTCGATGAGGTAATTGAAGACACATAACGAATCCAAGATTCTCTTTGACTGTGGCGTCTTACTCTACGAGCTTGAGCTTTGGCTTTTTTAAAAGCAATAAGGTTCTCCGTAATAGGGTATTTTCGGAAAATATTCCATTGCTTCCTTTGTTTCTTATAAGATAGTCGGCACTCTTCATTCCACCATGGTTTCATAAGCTTACGTGGGATAGAAGAACTTTTAGGAAGAGCAACATGCGCAGCTTTGATTATTGTGTCAGCGACATATTTAACGGCATCATCAATCACATCTCTCTTAACTCTTGTTTCCGTAATCACAGCCAATTGCGTAAAAAGAATCGGCTCGACTGTACACGTAATTAGGTGGCCTATGGGACACATTATTACCTCCAGTCTGAGTCACGATAAGAGGGAAATGATCGCTGTTGAAAAGGTCATTTCCTACGGCAAAATTCAGCAATGGCAGAAGTGGCGGAGAACAAATAGCTAAGTCAAGAGAGTGAAATGTCCTTGAAGGTTCGTGGAAATAAGTCTTCTCGTCGGTATTTAGCAGACAGAGAGAGTTGTCAGAAATGAACTACTCTATCTGACGACCGTGAGAATTCGTATCATCACTACCCCACAAAGGACTATGACCTTTAAAATCACCGAGCAATAAAAATGGAGCTGGGAGTTGATCAACTAATTCATTTAGTTCTTCAGCTTGAATGATGTCGTTTGGTGGTAAATAAAGGCTATAGACAGTGATCAGACATGTAGTATAAATTTTGACAGATACAGCCTGCAGTGTAGTGCGCAGCTGATGTGCTGTGCTAGGGTATTTGCTGGAAGTGAAAATGCAAACACCACCGCTTGCAGTGGCACTACCATCATAATCATTTCTGTAGCATTGAAATCCTCGTAGTTTAGAGCCAATAGTAGGCTTCAGGAATGTTTCCTGGAGAGCCACACATACAGGATTGTAGTAGGAGATGATGGATTTGACATCATCAACTCGAGGCCGAAAGCTACGACAATTCCATGAAACAAAGGAAGTCATTCATGGAATATGGACTCGTTATGGAATTCGCTGTTACTCAGAGTCATCTCAGATGAATCTTCAAAATTGAGTTCATCATCTGAGGGATGTAATTTAATGGTCTTTGAAAGAAGGGACTTTCATTGAAGTTACGGAAGGCAATCGATGGCCTTCCTTGGCAATTTTTAATTTTCTGGCTTTCAAAGCTTTTGATTTCGCAGACATTTTGGTGTAACTGGGTTCAGACCTGCTGATCTTCGTAGCTTGTTGTGGTTGCAAACAAACTGAAAGGCATGAACCTTCTGTTTAAGTACTGCATGATCGAGTGATTTTTTTAACGGCAGCTGCATAGCTAACCCCAGCTACTGGAGTCCGGGAAGTTACTAAGCGTCGAGCTTCTGGATAGGAAATATTGTTTTTGATGTTAAGTGTCGTGATTTCTTTTTCCAGTTGCCAAACGGGACAAGTTCGAGAGTAAGAAGCGTGAGCCCCTTTGCAATTTACACACACTTCTTTGGCTTCGCAGGTAAGGCTGTCATGGCCAACGTCAGAACAACGGGCGCAAGTAAGTGTACCTCGGCAAGCCATTTTAGAATGCCCTAAACGTTGACACTGGAAACATCTTAGAGTGCTTGGGATGAAAGGCCGAACAGAACACCTCATATATGCCACTTTAATATGTTGTGGCAAGTCTGGTGTTGCGAAAGTCAATATGAGATGCTTTGTGTTCAAGACAATGCCATCTCTCTTGATTGTAATTCGCTTGACTGCACAGACATTCTGGCTTTGCAGGGTGTCTAATATTTCATCTGTTGGCGTATGAAACAAGTCCTCTGCAGATAACACACCTCGTGAGAAATTTAGATTTCCGTGAGGCTTGACGCTAACAGCTATGTCAGCTGTAGTATTTATGCCTTGCATCAGGATAGACTGCTTTTCGGATGCAATTTCTATCAACAGAACTCCAGATCTAAGTTTTTTAATTGAGTTTACTTCACCAACATTTGAAGTAATAGCCATTTCAATAAGAAAAGGTGAAACTGACTCAAAAGATCCTCCAATTTTTTTAACAATAAAAAATTTTTCTTTACATGTGACCATTTGTTGCTCCCGTGGGAGGGAGGAAAAAGTTTTTTTTTCCATATAGGATAATACAAAATTCGGGAACTGACGGCACCACCAACCACGGAGTCCTACAAGGGGATGCAAATCAACTACAACAGTGCTAGCCAGTCCCTATACGCTCACAATACATCTCTGAAGTGGTCTCCACCCTTAATGAGTCACCCAGTAGATGTACCGATCGCTTGATCCATAAAGCCGATTGATGTGCTGAGGACCACAATACACCTCCCGTTTACCTGAAACAGAGGCCAAAGTAATGTATTGGTCTCTGGGGGACTCAATTACCAGGACCTTCCTTTCCAGGGACACGGGTCTCCACGCACGGCAAACACGTGGGTGATTTAGTCCCCAATAGTAGTTATTAGCAACAGAGAGGTGACAGCTGCTCAAGGGGAGCCCTCTACCTCATGATATGCAACCACATTGAAAGAGAACAGGAAAGAAAAAGCAGAGAGAGAGGAGAGAAGAAAAAAAGAAGAGAACAGATCACTGGGGTACCTCGGGATTGTGACACCCGTGTTTACTTAAAGAAAGTAAACCCCCTGATGGGGAATAATGTATGGAAAAATGCCACGAAACTTGTTGGAGACCTGCATATTCCATAACTCCTATCAGAACAAGCAAATTTTTTAAACAATTTTTCTCACGTCTATAAGAGGGATAGATGGAGGAAGTATAGCCTATACAGATTTAGTAGGTGCTCAAGTCACGTAGATCTTAAGGGTAATAATAAGGTGGATACCTTATTATTATCCTCAAGATCTACGCGATTTGGGATCCAACATAACTTGATATTATACCTCTTGCTAGCAAGGGAATCCAGTGTTTGGAAAATTTTGGACACAACAGAATGGTAAGAAATATTCGGAGTTTTTAACGCGTTTATAGCATTCAAACTGTCAGTATATACCAGGGTTGGCCAAACTTTTGGGATCCGGGGTCTACTCCACATTTAAAAAATCGAAGGCGGTCTACCAATGGCAGAGCTAAATTAACGTACGTATTTATTTTCGGTAACAAGAAAAAATAGTAAATTATGTAATTTTTCTAAAAAAAAAACTTAATATTAATATTTACAAAATAAAAATTTACTGACGAAAATATTCATGTATCAAAAACTGACCATCCTATTCACTTCGTTTAGTTGAAATTTGGAACTGTATATCTGAGACAAGTTTATCGTTTTGTGGCTGGTACGAGCTTATTGCAATGCATAAACACTAAATTAATTGTTCTTTTGTTAAATGCGACTAATGTTTGTTTTTTGTTCATGGTTGAAAAAGCAGATTCGCAGAGATACCTAGATCCAAAGTATGATTTAAATACAAAATCAATTTGTAAATATTTGGAAACGTTTCCTCAGAAATTAATTTCCAAAAATCAGTATCGCTAAATATGTTCTGGATTTAAGAAATATATCGCATCTTAATTTAATAATTTCTTCCTCGACCGTGACTGATGTGATACCTATTAAATGTTCTATTTTTTCAGATACTCCATCAATGTTGACATTTTCATTAAATGGAAATATCATAAAATTGAATATTTCTTTCAACCTAATTAAGTCAGTGAATCTGCTTTTAAATTCTTCAAACAAAACAAGTATTAAGCGAAATCTTCGAAGTCTCGATTTGGATTATGTGGATACACTCTTCCTCTATGTTTTTGAAGTTTCTCAATTCATGTTTTCTTAACTGAGATGCACACCTTTCTGTAGTTTTTTTAATGTTTTAATCACGCTCATCATGTCCGTTTTAGGTTTTAAATCATAAATCTTTAAATCGTAAATATTTGCACAGTTTGTTTTGGGTTTTAAAGCGTAGACTGTAGTAATTTTTTATTTTAAATAATTCATTGATTCTATGTCATAAGTCATAAAATAAATTGTTAATATCCGAGGTCATTATCGGGATAATCGCGGGGACTACCTAAAATGTTTTCGCGGTCGACGTCTTATCCACCCCTGATATAGAGGATACAAATGTGAAGATCCTGCGTTCGAATCCCGGTTCGGGCATAGAAATACTTTCTCCTTCTCTTCTGTCTTTGTTCTTTAATTATGTGAATGGTTGCCTGTCTTATAAATGGGTACCTATGGCATGTGTGTACTAAGGAAGTCGGACGCAGTACTCACATAAATAAAATAGATAGGAATAAATAAAATAAATTAAATAATAGTTTCAATTTCGGGGCCTTTGCCATCAAAACAGCACCAATTTAGAACTTTTTGCAACTAATCGAATATTTTTAAATCCCATATTTCCACGATTGGTGGTTCTAATTCGGCATTAAAATCTTATCTTAGCCATACAATTTTCATCACATGAATTCCCCAAGAAATAAATGTAAATGTCGAACCATAATTTCTCGAATGATGGTTCCTGCTTACAGTTTCTTACGTTGAACATTCATATACATAACCCTAGTATAAATATTTATTGACACTTTCCTATATAAGGAATAGTTGTTACGTTACATTTTATATCTGTTAGAATAATTTACTAATTGGAAATATTATTGCACATTTATTGTATTGAAATGAGCACACCACACATGACAAGTCTCGAATGTATTTTTTATTTATTTATTTTTTTAAGAATAAATAAACAGAATTTAAGTTGTATTATCATCTTGAGTCTTTATTGCAAACAAAAAAAAAAAAAAAAAAAAAAAAAAAAAAAAAAAAAAAAAAAAAAAACATTTTCTCACATATTATAAAAATGAGAAGGGATTATCTTAAAATAATAAACATGCTTTTATGAGATTCCATGAAAATCAGAATATTATTCATAATTATAAAATCCGAGACTTTTCTCAAATTTTCAGAATTTGAAATGTTTTTTTAATCAATGTTTTAATCATAGAAACAGATTGTCAATGGCATTTCATAATTATTTCTTTTAATTAATAAAGAAATTTAGTGGTATAGAAATGAATTTAAACTTATTATTCATTTTAAATAAAAATTAATTTGGATACTTATATAAAATATTTTCGATCAGGAAATTTGGCGCAAATTCTGCCAAATTGTCATCACCAGATCGCTTCATATTGTTACTTAACGATACCAGAAAAGCTCTATTTAAAAATAAAACCTTAAAAGAATCGCATTAAACGTAAATAGTTTATTAAAGTAAATATCTTTTTTTGGTAAATATTTTTCTAATAGCGAAAAATTTTGTTTCTTGCATCACTTTATTTTGCGCTCAACGGGATTTTACTCACATATCTTATTGTTTGTCAATTAGATATCTGGCTTTTTATCTAAAATTATAATAAATTATGTTTCTCGAAGCAGAAACATTGATAAATTTGTCTCATTTTAAAAATATATTGAGAAAAAAGCAATGAAACGAAATTGAATCCATTCATCACATAAATATATATGGTGGCTCCATCTCTTGGACAATATATTGACCATCATATTCAAATTTTTAAGTAAACATATTATAATGCCCTCAAGCATTAATTATCATTTATTTAGTTAAATAAAAAAATAATTTCAAGATATAATGTTTTTTTAGAAAATAAAATATAATATTTTTAGAAAACATTATATCTTGAATAAAACTATTCTGATTATATTGCAATTTCTCCAGATGTTTCTAAACACAGTTCGAAAATTAAAAACATATTTCAATTTTTATCTTTTCTTTAAGAGATAAAAGTTTTAAATGTTTAATATATATTTTTAAGTGGTAATGTAAAAAAGAGAATTATTTTTCATCAGTTTAATATTTAAAAAGCTGTTTTTCGCATCTAAACAAAAGTGCGTTCCCAAAAGGAAAATGCAAATATATTAATTCTGTTTAACGAAAGATTTATTAAATCCAATGGTTGAATATTTTTTGTTTAATAATCCAAAAATATAGGTCAAAAAGTCTTTATACAGCATTTTAATAGCTTTTATTAATATCATTGAATATTGTTTTACTGCTGTAAGTAATTGAAAATGATTGTTGATTTAAATTATTTATTTAAGTAAAATTTTAGGAATTTAATTTTAAAAATCTAATATGGACTCGATTCTCATTTTTTGTTATAAGCTATTCTTCCTAAAATGGAATCATAAGATAGTAAATATAATTCTAGTTTAAATTATGTAGAAACCCATGTTATTTTTCCATTCTAGAAAATTTTTAATGCGAAGAAGTAGTATACTGTCTTTAAATTTTATTGTTACAATATTTAAGAGTTTTAAGTGT
>JAPDSC010109779.1:1197-13640 GCA_026290005.1 Latrodectus geometricus
AGAATAAAATCATATCGACCCCTCATCATCCGCTACTTTCCATGATTCCTAATCCTGGTCTTAAAAGACTTTATGATTCTCGTCCTATGAGCATCCCACCTTTTCTCACAAGAATATAAACTTATTTGTCTCTTACTGATCTACGTGATTTGCGGATTGAATCACCATCTTACTTTGCTTATCCGCCTTGGTATGACCCGACACTTGATTTTATGTATTCCTTTGCTCAATATGGAAAATCGGACACAACACCTATTGTCTTTCAACAGCTATTTTCTTCTCATCGCTGTCAGTATCAGTCATACAAACCTGTATTCACCGATGGATCTAAATCTGCAGGACATGTGGGCTGTGGCATTTTTATGAATAATACATCTTTCAGTTACAGCCTACATTCGTCCTGCTCCATCTTTACTGCTGAAGCAACAGCTATTTACTACGCTCTTCAGCAGGTGAATACAGATGACTATCGACAATTTTGTATATATACTGACAGCATGAGTGTTTTGGAAGCTTTGAGAGGCAATAGTTTTAATTGTCATCCTGTTGTGTCTAGAATTTTCAGAGTACTGGAGTCCCTTGCTGGCAAGGGTTACAAAATTTTATTTTGTTGGGTACCAAGTCACGTAGGTCTTGATGGAAATGAGAGAGCGGATGCAGCTGCAAAAGCTGCATCAGGTCAAATTATATCATCGGTTCCGCTCTCTGATGTGAGAAAGGGTGTAAAATCATTCATTTATTCTCTTTGGCAGGAATCATGGAATTTGCAGGTTGTCAACAAATTACATACTATCTTCTCATCCGTCATCTCATTATCGGTTTTACCGTTACGAAGAGCAGATGTTATATTGACTCGCCTTCGTATCGGACACACACGTTTCACACACAAACATCTATTTCTAAGTGAATTAAATCCATGGTGTGAAACGTGTGATGAACCATATACTGTTTTTCATATTTTAATCTCATGTCCTGTTTTTAACGTTTACCGTTTTAAATTTTTTCATACAGATATTTTAACTATATATGATTTGGTGGGGGAGCCACCCCACAGAAATCTTTTTGCCTTTTTAAAGGCGATTGGATTTCTTCATTTTATTTAAATATTTATAACATTAATTTTATGAACTTTTATATTTACTTTCATTTTTCATCATTATCATTTACATTTTAATATAATCATATACAAATATTTTTGTGTTTTATTTTTTTAACGTTGAGTTTGGGTTTTGCTTAGAAAGATTTTGTTTAAAATTTAATTTTTGGCGCAGCTTGTCCTATTTGGACCTTGCGCCACAAAACCCAAACAAACAAACAAACAAACTCTGATATTATCCCGCATTGACTACGGATGTGTTGTGTATGGATCTGCAAGGTCTTCTGTCTTATGCAGATTGGACACCGTCCATCAGAATATGTACATCATCAGTGAGAATATGTTCAGGCGCATTTCGCACATCACCCGTCCAGAGTCTTTATGTAATATGTCATCAATTACCATTAGACCTGAGACGAATGCAGCTGTCTCTCAATTACTACGCTAAAGTTATGTCGACCCCTCATCATCCATTACACTCCATGATTCAAAATGCCTCTATTAAAAGATTATATGATGCTCGTCCATTGAGCATCCCACCTTTTCTCACACGAATAAACACATATTTATCTCTTACTGATCTACGTGATTTGCGGATTGAATCAACAAATTACTTTGCTCATCCGCCTTGGTTTCACCCGACATTCGATTTTAACTATTCCTTTGCTCAATACGGAAAATCTGACACAACACCTATTGTCTTTCAACAGCTATTTTCATCTCATCGCTGTCAGTATCATTTATACAAACCTGTATTCACGGATGGTTCCAAATCAGCAGGACATGTTGGCTGTGGCATTTTTATGAATAATACATCTTTTAGTTACAGCCTACATCCATCCTGCTCCATCTTTACTGCTGAAGCAACAGCTATATACCACGCACTTCAGCAGGTGAATACAGAGGACTATCATAAATTTTGTATATACACTGATAGCATGAGTGTTTTGGAAGCTTTGAGAGGCAATAGTTTTAATTGTCATCCTGTTGTGTCTAGAATTTTCAGAGTACTGGAATCCCTTGCTGGCAAGGGTTACGATATTTTATTTTGTTGGGTACCAAGTCACGTAGGTCTTTATGGAAATGAGAGAGCGGATGCAGCTGCAAAAGCTGCATCAGATCGAATTTTACCATCACTTCCGCTCTCCGATGTGAGAAGAGGTGTTAAAGTATTTATTTATTCAGTATGGCAGGAATCATGGAATATGCAGGTTGGCAACAAATTACATTCTATATTTCCATCCGTCACCTCATTAACTGTTTTACCGTTACGAAGAGCAGATGTTATCTTAACTCGCCTTCGTATCGGACACACACGTTTCACACATAAACATCTATTTCTAAGTGAACTAAATCCCTGGTGTGAAACGTGTGATGTACCTTACAGTGTTTTTCATATTTTAATTTCATGTCCATTTTTTAGCATTTATCGTTTTAAATTTTTTCAAACTGATATTTTAACAATGTATGATTTGTTGGGGGATCCACCCCACAGAAATCTTTTTGCCTTCTTAAAGGCGATTGGATTTCTTCCATTTATTTAAATATGTATATTATCAATTTTATGAATTTTATTTTTACTTTTATCTTCAATTATACACATTTACATTTTAATATAATCATATACACTTATTTTTGTTTTTTAACCTTTTAACGTTGAGTTTGGGTTTGCTTAGAAAGATTTTCTATTAAATCTAATGTTTGGCGCAGCTTGTCCTTTTTTGGACCTTGCGCCACAAAACCCAACCCAACAACAACAACAACCAGTTTGGCAGCTCGAAAAAGAAATAACTACTCTCAAAATTAAAAATAATCGACGCTTAGTAACTTCACGGACTCCAGTAGCTGGCGTTAGCTATGCCGCTGCTGTTAAAAAGGTCACTCGATCTTGTAGCACTCAGACAGAAGGCGACTCATGTCCTTCAGTTTGTTTGCCCTCAAAGGTTGCGAACACATCCAAGCCTTTTCCAACTCCCTCCAAAATGTCAGCAAAATCTAAATCTTTGAAAGCTAGAAAACTAAAGCTCTCTAAGGAAGGACATCGATTATCTTCCTTACTTTCAAAGAAAGCCCTTCATACTTTGGATGCAGACACTGTTAAGCTGCATCCCTCAGATGATGACTTCAGCTTAGATGATTCATCTGAGATGACCATACCCCTCAGGGGGTTTACTTTCTTTAAGTAAACACGGGTGTCACAATCCCGAGGTACCCCAGTGATCTGTCCTCTTTTCTTTCTTTTCTTCTCTCCTCTACTCTTCTGCTTTTTCTTCCTTTTCTCCCTCATTGTGGTTGCCTCTTACGAGGTTGAGGGCTCCCCTTGAGCAGCTGTCGCCGCTCTGTTGCTATTTGCTACTCTTGGGGACTAAATCACCCACGTGTTTGCCGTGCGTGGAGACCCTAGTTTATTGACAGCAGTTTGTAATTGTCTCTCAATTAATCGCATGTTGGACCCCTGACATGATATTTGCAGGTCGTCAACAAACAAAGTTCCTTTAACAGATAAAGGAAGATGATGAAGTATGCTTCTTATGAATAAATTAAAAAGAGTGACACTTAAAATTGAACCCTGAGGTACGCCCTCAGATTGAGTAAAAGTATTGGAAAAAAGACTTCCAATACGGATTTTAAAACCACGGGAGCTTAAAAAGTTCTAAATGACCGTAGACAGATTACCCCGAAAGCCAAAATCATAAATCCTACGGAGAATTCCATAACGCCACGTACGGTCATAAGCCTTCTCTATGTCAAAGAAAATGGAAACGAGATGATTCCTCCGCACAAAGGCATTGCGGATCTGCGTTTCCAAGTATGTAATATTATCAAGAGTGGATCTTCCTTTACGGAATCCACTCTGATTAATATGAATACAGTTATTCTTTTCTAAGACATATACGTGACGGGCGTTGACCATGCGTTCGAGAGTCTTACATAAGCAACTCGACTCGTCAGAGCTATAGGTTGTTGTTGTTGTTTTGTTGGGTTTTATGGCGCAAGGTCCTAAAAGGACAAGCTGCGCCAGACACAAGATTAAAATTATCATTTTCTTCGATTCATTAAAATCTTAAAATTATGAGCAGTTAAAACAAAATGTTGTTTAAAATGATGTAAGTATTTACAGAAATTAAGAAAGTTGTGAGGAAAATATTTTTAAAAGTTAATATAATGGATAAAAGTTAAAGCGTCTGATTAAAATATTTCTAAATTTAGATAAAAGGAATAAAATTAATTGCTTTTAAAAATGCAAACAGATTGCGATGGGGTGGTTCCCCTAGCAAGTCTGGTAATGTTAAAATATCACTATTAAAAAATATGAAACGGAAACGGTTAAAATCTGGACAAACAATTAAAATGTGATGCACTGTGTATGGTTCATCACACGTTTCACACCAAGGATTTAAATCACTCAAGAAGAGATGTCTGTGTGTGAAACGCGTGTGACCAATACGAAGGCGAGTCAGTCTGACATCGGCGCTTCGTACAGGTAAAACATGTAATGGGATGATAAATGAAAATATGGAATGGAGTTTGTTGCTGACTTGCATGTTCCAAGATTTCTGCCAAAGAGAATTTACAAAATGTTTTAATCCTTTTCTCACATCTATTGATGGAACTGAAGGCAGAATAGAAGTTGATGCAGACCTCGCAGCCGCATCAGCCTTCTCATTACCATATATTCCTATGTGGCTCGGTATCCAGCAAAACAGTATCTCGAATCCAGTGCGAGAGATGGAATCAAGCAATTTGAAAATTTTCGACACAACTGGATGGCAATTATAGTTACGATTTTTCAAAGCTTCTAAAACACTCTTACTGTCAGTATAGATGCAATATTTATGCACATTTTTTGTACTCACATACTGAAGTGCACGGTATATAGCCGTGGCTTCAGCAGTGAAAATGGAACAGGATTTGTGAAGGCTGTAACTGAAGGAGGTATTGTCAGCATAAACTCCACAACCAACATGCCCCGCAGTTTTGGATCCATCAGTGTAGATGGGAGTGTACATAGCATACTGACAGCGATGAGATGCATAAAGCTGTTGAAAAATAGCAGGAGTTGTGTCCGACTTTTTATAGTTTTCAAAGGCATTGAGTACTGTAATGCGTGGATCATACCAAGGAGGGTGTACGAAAAAGTCTGTAGACTCAATCCGGACATCACATAGGTCAGATAGCAAAAGGTAGGATTTAACACGCGTGAGAAAAGGTTGAATGCTTGATGGTCTAGCATTATATAATCTCTTAAGAGCGGCATTTGGAATCGTAGAAATTAAGGGATGATGAGGTGAGGACATAATGTTTGAATAATAACTAAAAGACAGCTGCATCCGCCGCAGGTCTAATGGTAATTGTTGGCAGATTACATATAGACTCTGGACGGGTGAAGTGCGAAATGCACCAGAGCATATTCTTAAAGCAGAGTGGTGAACAGTGTCCAATCTGCGTAAAACAGAAGATCTAGCTGATCCGTAAGCAACACAACCGTAGTCAATGCGAGATAAAATTACTGACTGGTAAATTCGAAGGAGTGATGTGCGATCTGCACCCCAAGATGTATTAGAAAGCACCTTGAGGATATTGAGCAGTCGCTGACATTTCTTCCGCAGATGTAACACATGTGGAAGGAAAGTTAATTTCTTGTCGAAAATCACCCCAAGAAATTTTATCTCATTGACCACAGGGATAGGTCTACCGCTTATGTGCAGTACAGGATGATGATGGAAACTAGTTTCCCTGCAGAAATGAACACAACAACTTTTACTCGGAGATATGCTAAGACGATTTTGTTCACACCAAGCAGTGAGATTATTTACAGCTGTTTGCAATTGTCTTTCAATTATATTCATGTTTGATCCTTGATATGAAATTTGCAAGTCGTCAACATATAAATTACTATGAACAGAAGGTGGTAATTGATGAAGTATGTTGCTGATGAAAAGGTTAAAAATGGTCACGCTTAAAACGCTGCCTTGAGGAACACCCTCAGCTTGGATAAAAGTATTGGAAAATGTATTTCCAACACGCACTCTGAAAAGCCGGAGGGCTAGAAAGTTCTTTATGAACATGGGAAGATTACCCTTAAAGCCAAGATGGTACATAATACGGAGAATGCCATAGCGCCAAGTACGATCATATGCTTTCTCTATATCAAAGAAAATTGCAACCAGATGGTGTCTCCTTACAAAAGCAGTTCGAATGTGGGATTCCAGATCTATTATATTATCAATAGCGGATCGGCCTTTTCGAAAGCCACTTTGATGAGGAGGGATGCAATTATTCTTCTCTAAGATGTAAGTGAGTCTAGCATTGACCATACGCTCAAAAGTTTTGCATAGGCAACTCGTAAGAGCTATTGGACGATAACTCATAGGGTCAGAGGAATCTTTGCCCGGTTTCAGAATAGGAATCACTATCGCATCTCGCCACGAAGTGGGATATGCATGTTCCGTCCAGTTTGTTTTGTTGGGTTTTATGGCACAAGGTCCAAAAGAGGACATGCTGCGCCAAGCTAAATTTTTTTTTTTATTTTTTTTATTTAGATATGGTTTTTAAAAAACCCAAACAACATTAAAATATATTAAAAAACAAAAATCCGTGTATATAATAGTCTAAAAATTTGTATCTAAAAGTGTATATATAAAATCTAAAAGTGTATATATATTTACAATGCTAAAATGTAAAACATTAGATAAAATGTAAAAAACCTATTGCCCTTAAAAAGGCAAATAGATTTCTGTGGGGTGGTTCCCCTAACAAATCAAATAAAGTAATAAAATTAGTTTTAAAATAAAGTAAACGTTCGTTGTTAAAATCTTTACATGAAATTAAAATATGATTTACTGAATATGGTTCATCACACGTCTCACACCAAGGATTTAATTCGCTAAGAAACAAATGTCTATGTGTGAAACGTGTGTGACCTATACGAAGGCGAGTCAAACGGACATCCGCACTTCGTAAAGGTAAAACTGATAATGTGGTGAGAGATGGAAATATGGCACACAATTTGTTCGTGACCTGCATGCTCCAAAGTTCCTGGAAGAGACCGTTTACTAACTTTTTCACACCCTTTCTCACATCTAAAAGAGGGACAGATGGTTGAATTATAGGTGACCCAGCTTTGGCAGCTGCGTCAGCCTTTTCATTTCCTTCAAGACCTACGTGACTTGGGATCCAACAGAACAATATTTCATAGCCCTTGCCAGCAAGGGAATCCAATGCCTGGAAAATCTTGGACACAGTTGGATGACAGTAAATATTTAAATTCTCCAACGCTTCTAAAACACTCAAGCTGTCAGTATACACGCAAAACTTTTTGGAATTTACAATATTCACGAGCTGAAGTGCCTCAGAAATCGCAGTCGCTTCAGCAGTGAAGATGGAACAGGAAGCATGAAGGCTGTAACTATAAGAGATATCATTAATAAATACACCGCAGCCGACATGTCCTGCTGTTTTTGATCCATCCGTGAATATTGGCGTGTACGAAGAATACTGACAGCGATGTGATGAATAGAGCTGTTGGAAAATTGTAGAACTTGTGTCCGATTTTCTAAAACAGGCAAATGAATTAATAATATTTATCTGTGGATCATACCAAGGTGGATGTGATAATATATCCGTTTTAATGAAACGGACATCACATAGGTCTGACAAAAGTAAATAAGATTTTGTACGAGTGAGGAAGGGTGGAATGCTAAAGGGTCTAGCATCATATAGTCTACTTAAACCAGGAACAGAAGCAAACGAATGCAATGGATGTTGAGGGTCAGGTATAATTTTAGCGTAATAATTGAGAGACTGCTGCATTCGTCTCAGGTCTAAAGGCAGTTGTTGGCAAATTGCATAAAGACTCTGGACGGGTGATGTGCGGAATGCGCCTGAACAGATTCTCAAAGCAGAGTGATGCACAGTGTCCAGTCTGCGTAAAACAGAAGATCTAGCCGATCCATACACCACACACCCGTAGTCAATACGAGATAAAATTAATGCTTGATAGATTCGAAGGAGTGATGAGCGATCAGCACCCCAAGATGTGTTCGAAAGAACCTTGAGGATATTAAGTGACTGCTCGCATTTCCTCCGCAGCTGCAAAGCATGCGGAAGAAATGTCAACTTTCGATCGAATATCACTCCGAGAAATTTTATCTCACTGACCACGGAAATAGGTGTGCTATTAATGTATATTGTAGGATCTTGGTGTAAGCTAGTCTTTTTGCAGAAATGGACACATTTACTCTTGCTAGGAGACAGTGTATGGCCATTCTCAGCACACCATGCAGCTAGTTTATTAATAGTTGTTTGTAGCTGTCTCTCAATTAATCGCATGTTTGACCCTTGACAGGAAATTTGCAGGTCATCAACATAAAGTGTGCCATAAACAGGAGATGAAATTTTATGCAGAATGGTGCTTATGAACAAATTAAAAAGAGTGACACTTAAAATTGAGCCTTGGGGAACACCCTCGGCTTGATTAAAAGTATTGGACAAAAGGTGTCCAATACGAACTTTAAAAACTCGGGAGCGTAAGAAATTCTGAAGGAATATCGAAAGATTACCCCGAAAGCCAAAATCATATAATTTATGGAGAATACCATATCGCCACGTACGGTCGTATGCCTTCTCGATGTCGAAGAAGATGGAAACCAGATGGTTTCTCCGCACGAATGCGTTGCGGATTTGGGTTTCCAAGTAAGTTATGTTATCTAGAGTGGATCTCCCTTTACGGAAGCCACTCTGATTTACATGTATACATTTATTTTCTTCTAAGACATGTACGAGACGGGCGTTGACCATACGTTCGAGAGTCTTACAAAGGCAACTCGTCAGAGCTATAGGTCGGTAATTTGAAGGTTCTGAAGGATCCTTACCAGGCTTAAGGACCGGAATTACTATTGCTTCGCACCAGAGTGTTGGAAATTCATTTTCAGTCCAGATCCTATTGAACAAATGCAATAAGTTCAATAGGGAGTCTGGACTTAAATGTCGAAGCATTTGATAGCTAATTCCATCAGGTCCTGGACTGGTATTATTGGCCTGCTGTAAAGCTTTCTTCAATTCTAACATTCGAAGTTCGCAGTTGTAGGATAAGTTTTGTCCATGGTTGAAATGAATTGGTCTTTGCTCAGCACGACTCTTAGTCCTTAAAAACGAAGGACTGTAAGAGTCAGTGCTTGAGACACTAGCAAAACTTTCACCAAGGACGTTAGCTATTCCCTTCGGAGAAGAATGTATAGCAGCTCCGGTTTTTAAAATGGGAATGGGAAATTCCCTGTAAATTCCATTGGCTGCTTTTACTCTTCTCCACAACTGCTTACTGGATGTTGAAGATGTTATCGAAGAAACATAGCAGGACCAGGATTCCTTCTTATTTCTACGACGAGCTCTACGAGCTAATGCTTTTGCTCTCTTAAAGGCAATAAGATTCTCCGTTGCGGGGTATCTCCTAAATAACCCCCATAACTTCCTCTGTTTCTTGTAAGTATTTTGACATTCTTTATTCCACCATGGTTTACACCGCCTGTGTGTTTTGGAGGAACTTTTAGGGATTGCAGTATCAGCTGCACATATAATTGTCTCAGTGACCTTTTGAACGGCCTCATTTATATTTTGGATCATGACCATTGTAGAATCAACAACTGCCAAATGTGTAAACAGCGTCCAATCTGCCCGACTGTACACGTAAGTAGGTACACGTTGCTGTACACTACTACCTCCAGTCTGGGAGATGACGAGTGGGAAATGATCGCTGTTATAGAGATCGTTCCCCACTGTTAAATTCAACAATGGCAGAAGTGAAGGAGAACAAATGGCCAGATCAAGCGAGTGAAATGTTCTTGTGGGTATGTGAAAGTATGTATTCTCGTCGGTATTCATCAGACAGAGGTTATTATCAGAAATAAATTTCTCTATCTGACGACCGCGAGAATTAATATCAACACTTCCCCACAAAGTATTATGGCCATTGAAGTCACCGAGTAACAAAAATGGACTAGGCAGCTGATCAACTAAATCATCAAGTTCCTCTTGGCGGATGACATCATGTGGTGGCAAATACAAACTACAGACTGTAATCAAGCATGTTGTGTGAATTCTCACAGCTACAGCCTGTAGTGTAGTGTTTAATGGATGGACAGTGCTGGGAAAATCATTAGATGTTAGTATACAAACACCTCCAGACACTGCGCCATCGTCACCACAGTCTTTTCTTAAGCATTGAAACCCACGCATATTGATGTTATTTGTAGACTTCAGGAATGTCTCCTGAAGTGCAATGCATGCGGGGTTATAAGCTGATGTAATAGACTTGATGTCATCAAGATGTGATCTTAAACCATGGCAGTTCTACGAAACAAAGGAAGTTATTGTTTAGTTTTAGAAGCTCCTCTCCTGGAGCTGGAAGGCGAGTCATCTATCCATTCTTTGAACGACATATCATCATCCGAGGGATGTAGAGATACCGCATCAGCTTCCAGGGACAAGGCTTTGCGGGTGGATATTGAGGGTCTTATAGAGCCCTCTTTAGCAGATTTTAGTTTGTATGCCTTGGTAGATTTAGATTTGTAAGTTGGAGCTTTTTTAGAAATAGGAGATGTTTTAATTTTTGGCTTTTCTGATTGTGAAATGGGTAATCTAACAAGGGGAAGTGAAATTGAATCTGTTTGTGTACTACTGGATCTGGTGACTTTTTTAGCTACGGCTGCATAGCTTACTCCAGACTTTGGCGTACGAGATGTGACAATACGTCGGGCCTCAGGATATGAAATTTTATTTGTTATCTTAAGAGTAGTGATCTCCTTTTCCAGAACCCATATTGGACAATTTCGAGAGTAGGAGGGGTGGTCACCTTTGCAGTTGACACACGCCTCTTTTGCAGTACAATTACTACTCTCGTGGCCAACTACTGCGCAACGAGCGCAAGTAGGTTTTGACCTGCAAGAGTTCTTTGAATGTCCAAAATGTTGGCACTGGAAACAACGTAAGGGATTAGGAATATACGGCCTTACGGGTAAATGCATGTATGCAACTTTGATATTTTCTGGAAGGTCTGGCGTGGCAAATGTCAGAATGAGATGTTTCGTATCAATGTACTTTCCATCTCTTCTGACAGTTATGCGCTTAACGCCGCAGACCTTCTGATCATTTAGATTTTCTAGGATCTCTTCCGTAGGCGTATTTAACAAATCCCTTGCGGAGATCACTCCTTGAGAAAAATTCAAATTCCGATGAGGCGAGACGGTCACCTCGATGTTTGCCAACAGTCTCATATTGGAGATAATGGAGGATTGTGTTGCTGATGCAACCTCCACTAGTAATTCACCAGATCGCAGTTTTTTTATACTTCTGACTTCCCCTACTGTACCCGATATTCCCTTTTGAATCAGAAAAGGGGAAACATTTTCAAAATTTCCCTCTTTTCGTGTTATAATAAAAAATTTCACAGTCGATTTATCCAACAATTGCTCCCGAGGGAGAAAAGAAATGTTTTTATTCTCCATGGAATATTTATAAAATTTCGGGACCTGACCGCACCACCCACCACCGAGTCCAACAAGGGGATGCAGGCCAGCTGCACCAGTGCTAGCCAGATCCTATACGCTCTCAGTACATCTCTGTGATGGCCTCCACCCTTAACGAGTCATCCAGCAGATGTACCGATCGCTTGATCCATAAAGCCGATTGATGTGCTGAGGACCACAGCACACCTCCCGTTTACCTGAAGCAGAGGCCAAAGCAATGTATTGGTCTCTGGGGGCCTCAATTACCAGGACCCTCCTTTCCAGGGACACGGGTCTCCACGCACGGCAAACACGTGGGTAATTTAGTCCCCAAGAGTAGCTAATAGCAACAGAGCGGCGACAGCTGCTCAAGGGGAGCCCTCAACCTCATCAGAGGCAACCACAATGAGGGAGAAATGGAAGAAAAAGCAGTAGGGTAGAGAAGAGAAGAAAAGAAAGTAGAGGACAGATCACTGGAGTACCTCGGGATTGTGACACCCGTGTGACTTAAAGAAAGTAAACCCCCTGAGGGGGCATGGTGTGCAGAGAATGGCTTTACAATATCTCCTAGCAAGAGCTGCTGTGTCCATTTCTGCAGGAAGACCAGCGTTCACAATGATCCTATTATTCATCTTAACGACACTACAATACCCGTGGTCAACGAAATCAAATTTCTTGGTGTTTTATTTGACCGAAAATTGACCTTTCTTCCGCATGTTTTACATCTGCGGAAGAAGTGTGAGCGATCGCTTAATATCCTCAAGGTGTTGTCAAATACATCTTGGGATGCTGATCGCTCCTCCTTCGAATCTACCAAGCACTCATTTTGTCTCGTATTGACTACG
>JAPDSC010109785.1:0-22804 GCA_026290005.1 Latrodectus geometricus
TTTTTTGAAAAATATTTTAGACAACAAATAATTTTTATAAGATACATTTAACAAATTTTTGTTAAATCACTTATATTTTTCATATGCATGAGGGAAAATTTAAAATAAATAGAAAAATCATAGATCACATCATTCTTAACTCCAACAATGTGAAAGGAATATATAACATTAATATTATCTACATTATTGACATTTAGAATATATATTTATTTCAAACTAATTAGAGCAAAATGACCAAAAATCTTTTTTTTTTTTTTGTTGATATCAGGATATGAATATTGATTTCTAAGAAAAGTAAGACAACTAAAAAAAAAAAAAAATGTAAATGGTTAAAGTGTAATATGTTTGTGCTTTAGCTACTAAAAGTCATAAGATAAAAATATTTATTGTAAAAAATTGATTTAATATATAAGAGCCAAAATACAAACATAACTTCAAAATGAGTACAAATAAACATGAAATAATATTTAAACATAAACATAACAATCAGATCTTTATAAAGCTAGGCACGTATACTTCAGTTTAATACACTGATGTTTTTAATGGGCTGCATTGGATAGGAGCATCAAATACTGATTACTTTTCAAACTACTCCACCATATTATTTACTATATTTAAAACAAATAAATATAAAATGAAACAGAGATATAAGCAACTAGTTTAAGCAATTTTTACATGGAATTAAATAAGAATATAATATTCCATTACTTCATTGGATAAAATCACTAATGATAAATAAAAAGATAACTATTAAATCAATAAAAAGTTTTGACTGCTTCTCATAAATAGGTTTTTCATATTTATGCAAAATATAGCTTGATCTAAACTTAATTTCATATAAAATAAAAAACAAATAAATGCAATATCACATGAATACTGTAATATGAAGATTTAAAATATGATTAGAGAAATGTTTCAATGAAGTAAGAGATTTTTTTTTTATAAAAATTAAACATTTAATCACTGATTTAAAATACATTCTATCCCTTTTTGTACTTTTTCCATTTTAGTGCTTCATAATTAACTGGAATTTATTAAAAAATATTAATAATAATTCTCAACAGATCAATTGACATATACATATAATTTGTATTTTGCATTTTATTTCTATTAGAGTAATTCGAATTAAAATTCCTAGTAATTTTCAGTTCTAATAAATTAAAAAATTTATTTCAACATTAGATAAATTGCTAATTTAATTAACCATTTGGTATTAATACTTCTTGATTACATTAAATACTTTTAGGGATTTACTATGATTATAACAATATGGATACCTAAACTAAGATAAAAAATATGAATATACTCATGTTTAACATTATAATTTTAAACTATTTTTTTATTTTATGTACTTCAATAGAAATTATTCACAAGGAATTCATTAAAGAGCAATAAGTCACCCTTTCTTTTAAGTTGATGCTTCTATACTTGATGCAATATGGTAGAATACAAAAAGAATCAGCTATAAAAAATATATATTTAATAACATTTTATTCATCAACAGGAATAACTATAACTGGCCTTCTAATTAAAAAGACAGCAAAAAAATTCTTGGACTACAAGAAATTCTTGATAATTTTTTTTTAAATGCTATAAATTCTTTTCATCAAATTAAATAGTTATTTAATTGTTAATAATAATGTTTCATTTTATAAGTTTTTAAACATATTAATAAATTTTAAAATTTTTCTGATAGAATGAAATTCTGACAGTAAGAATCCAAAGACTTATGAAAAGAGTTATTGAAACATTCTAGATAATGAATAAAATATAAAGACTTAAGTACCAAAAATTAGACAACAAAATACATTGTGTCAAGTGTTAAGATGAATCAGTCTCAGTAGTTCTGTCCTGTGATTAATACTAAGAGAAAAAGATACTGTTTATGAAAACTATTCCCTTAAATTATCAGAGATATGTCAGAAACATTGTTCAAAACAAGCAAAATATGAAAGGACCTTTTAATACAACTGTCTCAGAATACTGGAGCAAACTATCAATAGCATACACACGCTTGTTTTATTATTACATAAGTCAAAAAAGCTGAAAAAATATAAATTAAATGTAGAAAGTTTGTATTTTAAAACATAAATAAAAGAGATTTTTCAGTACGCCAATAATAAGATATAGAAAACTGCAATTTACTTTTGTTAATGAATAACATAAAAATTAAAACCATTATTACATATTATTCTAATAGATGATAAATACTACAAGAGATTTAACGAATGAAATGTTGTTTAAACAAGGAGAATTATATTTTATCAAAAACTGACAAAACTGTTCATACCTAGAAGAAATGGGTACCTTTAATACATAAATAAGCTCTGAATAGCACCATTACATTGACATTTAAATCTTATACATTATATAATTTTAGAAAAATTAGAAACAAAACTAAAAACAATTCACCAGTCAGAAAGTAAGAAAACATTTTAAAATTTTAAGAAAACTCATTTCCTCTCAAAGAAAGCATATATTTCACAGGTTTTAATCAAATTCGTATAAAAACAATAGCTGCCGAGTAGATTTCAGATATCTGATAGTGTAATGAATGATCTTGTCACCAAATTTCATAATGAGAGAAATTTAAATAATTAATGCAGAGTAGCTTCCAGAAATTTGATAATGTAATGATAGTGATTCTGTACCCATAGTTCATAAAGAAAGAAAAATAAGAACGAAATATGCTATAAAAGAATTTTGCATGATCTTTTAAAAGCTATTTTATCGACATGTACTGGAAGCGTCTGCAATTCCTATTTTTTTGCATTGATAGTAAACTATTACACATTTCCTTAAAAAATACATACTAAGTTCTACAAGTAAACACACAAAAGTATTATTGAGAAGTAAGGAGAAAACTTCCACAACTCAGCATATATGCTGATATTGTTCAAAATAACTGGAGTTAGTATAAAGTATTATGCTAATTAATCTAATATTTGATTTTATTAAATATTAGTAATTATCCTATAAAATCATATAAATATAGTACAATAAATATTAATATGAAAATAAGGGGAATTTTAATAAATTAAAACTTAAAATATTAAAAAAAAATTGCATTCAAATAAAATACTCATTAAGTTTTAGATTAAACTTGTTTTATTTTAAACTCTGCTTTCCTATCCCAGGAAATTAAAAAAAAATTAATAATAAAACTTATTTAATCTTTTACATCAAAATACATAATTTGATGCATAGTTTTAATTGAATTTCAAATGCTTAGCTCAAAATGTTGTATTTTTTTTTTTTATTTTAAAAGCAAATGTTTTGTTATACCCATTAAGATTTCCTGAACAATTTATAAATAATTAAGAAGTATAATTAGTTATAAAAAGAAATTTAAAAATTCATGTATAAAGTATAATATATTGTGCAGTTTACACAATATATTAAAATAAAATAAAACATAATATGAATTTCCCATGTGATACAGCTAAATAATAAAATTTCATAATTAATATGAAAATATACAAATATATATATATATATATATATATATATATATATATATATATATATTACAAAATAAAAATAACTTTAAGTCAAAATTGTAAAGATATATAAAATATTTTATAAAAAAATTGAAAAATATTTTCAGATGATTAGTTTGCAATTGAAAAATGTTAATAAATGTTTGTAAAATATTTATTAAAATTCATAGATGTATAAATTATTCAAAATTTAATAATTTTTTAGAATTGAGGTCAATCAAGGATAAAATATTTAAATTATAAATTTAACCATATACCTAATTTGATATAAAACAATTGTAATAAATAAAACAGTTAAAAATTTCACACTAATAATTATTTTATTTATGCAAGAAAATTTAATAGATTATCATTTATGGAAGGGTTCTCCTCCCTTTTCAAATACTAGTAACTAAAAGTAATATCAAATGAAGGAGTAGTAAATCAATTGGAGTGGTGATTTCAACAAATGAGAAGCTTTAAGTTTTGAGGGACAAAAATCACAAAACAAGTTTTCCCATTACATTTGATATGACTTTAATTGTGTAGAAACTATTATAAGTATATGAAGGAGGAATGAGAAAGATAATCAGACAAATCACAGGTGCTGCTCTTATATTACTTAAACTAATTTTTGTTAATTTAATAAGAAATTTTCCTTAATTTTCTAAAAAGTTACTCTTTTAAAATCAAGTCCAAGAATTTTAAATGCCACTATACATATTTTAAATTATAACAATTTAATGAAATGAGAAATAATAAATGCAATAAAATTTCATACATTAAGAAAAATTCTAATTAAAATTTTCTTTTTCTTCCCATTTCATAGAAAATTATATGTAACAGAAACAAAACAGCATTCATAATACAAATAACTAAAGTAAATAACATTTATGGCACATTTTTTTAAATAAGGAAGACTTAAAATTTCTATTTACACAACAGTGACTTTTATTCAAATATAATAAATGCCATAGGTAAATGCTTAATCTAAAAATTCTCAACTTAACATGCATACTGATTGATTATTCTTTTCTAGAAAATAATCTTATATGATAAATGATCTAATAAGTTTGATTTTTACTTATTTTGTAAATAATTATTATACGTAGTAAACTATGTATTTAATAAAAAGATCATGAACACAGACATTTTTCAATAAAAATATACTTAGACTAAATGTCATTTAATAATACAAATTTAACCATGTTTTGTAATTTTATTATTATTTTTAAAAAGCATCTAAAACCATTTTGATATTAAAAAATAACAAAGTAATCTTTAATATCTGCAGCCCATTTATTGCTTTATCCTATGTTTAAGCTTCACAATTATAAAAAAGGAGATAGTTATATACTTCATAAGAACACTTTGAGTTAATTATTATAAACAGTTACTGCCTAAAACTCTTTAATATTAATTACCTACTTATTTTGAAGTTTAGAAATACAAAAAATTTGGTATAAAAAATATTATTCAACAATAAATTCATAAATTTAAAATTGCTAGTTTTTCCTAATATACAATTGAGAAAATTTATTATTATTATTACAGGCACTAGAGAGGACATAGAAATTATCAAAACATGTAAATCAATACCTTAATTTACGAAAAATAAAATTTTTTTATAAAAAAATATAAACTAATATGAATATTAAAAAATAAAAGAAAAAATTGCAAAGAATAAAAATGTACTTTATAAAATTTTTAAATGTAACACTTTTAGAAACATAAAATTTTATACAACAAAATATTTCTATAACAAATATGACCACAGCATTTTTTGAATTCCACTGGTCTAAGCAAATTAAAAATAAGAGATTAATATTCATTATACTTTTAAAAAGAAAAAATTTTTTAACATAAAATATATATTGAAAATCTAAATGGAAAAACAATTATGTACATATATAAATGCAGAAACAATAAAAAAATAGAAAATGACAGAAAAAGCAAAAATGATAAAATTAATAGATCAAATACTTTTAAAAATAAGTAAACTATAAATGTGCATCATCAAAATTTAGAATAACACAATTTTGCATATCTTTTCTACAAACATTTTAAAATAACAAAAATATTCTACACACAAGATCAAAATTATGAATTTCAAAATACTAAGGGAAATACATGGAAACATGATGCAAATTTATAAATTAAAACAGAAGGATTAATAATTTTAAAAATAATCTTGTACATACATACCTGCCAATATTTAAAATTTCAAAACAATAAATTCTTTTTGATCTCTTACACTGATGTGCACAAAACATCCATTTACAGTAAAAAATTTTCTCAGGAATGAAGAAACTATTACATTTCAATGTTAATAAATGTATATTATCGTTAATACAAAAATTTGCTAAGCAATTTATATCAAGAATTATTTTCAACAATATAAAATTTCAAAAATTCAAATGTCCTGAATGCAATTCCAATACTTGAGGACATTTGGCGCATTTTAGAAAAGAACATATGTACTTTAAATTATTATTTATTTATTTTCAGTAACCTAAATCGACTATTCAATAATCATCATTCTAGAAACAAATTAAATTAAAAGTGAAGAAAATGGAAATTTACTTTTCTTAAATCGAAGTAAAGGTTTTTCTCTCTTTTTATTAAAAAAAGAATTATACAATATAAATCATTTTTGTTTTTCTTTATGACTCTTTATATATATGTAGTATATATCTTATGATCACAAATTAAAAAAAATCTAAAGAGGTAAGCTTTATGATTTAAAATGAATTAGGCAATTCATACAGTTTTACAGCTCAGCTGTAAGATCTTACAATTCATCCAATTACTGTACACTGTAACAATAAAATATACAAGTTGGCTGCTATGTACACAACAAACAACAAAAGTAAAACAAATTTGCAAATCTTAAACAAGATATTCTTTTTTAAGTCATTGATTAAAAATACTAAAGTTATATTTTTTATTAATGAAATTTTGCATAGTAAAATAACTTAAATTTAAACAAAAAATTTTAAGACTAAAATTGGCTATACTCATGATATTAAATTGAAAAATTAATTGATCAAAGCTTTATATTTGAGTAAAACCATAGCAATATATTTACATGAATAAATGATATTCAATGAAATACACTTTAATGCAAACTTAAATTTTGATAAAAAAAATAAAATATGAATATTTTTATGGCTTTGAGAAAGAAAGCTACCATTTGAAAACCTACATGAAAAAAATAAACTTAAAAGCAGATACATGTTTTATTAATAGATAATTTTGACATATTTAAATGGCATTCAATATACCAATATAACAATTAGTGCAAGATACCACATGTTAACAATATATTTTGCTTAATGTTACAAAATTATTGAACATATTTAAATGTGTGAAAAATTTAAGGGTGAAACATTGTGACATTTTCCCCTCATTCACTAGGCAATCTTTAATATGAATAACTTCAAAAAATATGTATAATTTACAATGAAATATGAAGCACTTATCACAGGCAAAGTTTCAGTTCATTTTTTTGCCCCTAAACAAATATAAAATTATGATAATTTCATGGCTATTACACCATAATTTGGTATAAATTAACTCCAATTTAATATTTACAAGTTTTGAAATTTTTATTAACATTACAATTTTATAAAAAAGATATTTATGAAAACGAAAATAAAATAAAAGCATCTTAAGCAATAATATATTTTTATATTGCTAAAATATAAAAACTAATTATTTTTATATTTTAGTTAATTAAACGAGATTACATGAACACATATAATAAAATGTTTACAAGCAGTTATAATTTGCACCTGAGACAATATTTTATGACTAATGTACTAATGTGCAAATTAAATAACTTAGCAGTGAGTTGAATTTCATAACAAAATTATCAGAATTAATTTCAAAATATAACATAACATTGAGTTAATAAAAATATTATGAGAATATTTTTGTAGCACACTTTGAAGAAGTTCTTTATTTACACCTCATTTGTTATATGTGATAAAACTTAAAATTTAAATAACTTATCACATCACATTTGATCAATTTACACGAAACTTGGAATGTTACTTTATCTTTATATATATATGAATAGTATTTACAAAGTATGGAAAATAAAACTGAATTTTTCAAACCATTAATAAAATATGTAGAAGTGTCTTTATAAAGTACTACTAACATATTACTACATCAAAGAATAAAAATTAAAAACCTATACATTTATACAGAAAGATTAATAGTATGAAATCAATTAACATACTAGCTGTATTTTCTTCTTCTGAGTTTAAAGTTGGAGAAATCTAAAGAAAAAGAAAAATCAGACAACATTTTTTTTAGAAATTAAAATAAAAGCATTTTTTAGCATACACATTTTGATAAAAATGTAGTTTTTGTGGCAAATTTAACATTAACTAATTTTTCATATCAAAGTTCTCAACCACTAATGGAGTATTTATACAAATTTATAAAAATAACATCTTAATCTTGGTTTGTAAAAGGCATAGAAAAAGAATGATAGTCAAAGAAGACATTTCCTATTAAAGATTGTAAGGCATGAAAAAATGAATGTGATAACCAAACAAGATTGAATTATTTAGACTCTAATTTAAAGAACATAATTCTAATTTAGAAAATCATTTTTATTTGGATGGAGAAGAATTAGAGTTTGAAAACTAAATAAATACTGATTACTATTAAGATTGAGCATTAAATTTACAACATTGTTGTTCTGATGTTTCTTTTAACAGAATATAAATATGATGTACCATATTTTCCTATTTATAATACTGATTATGTGTTAAAAAAAAAGTTTCAAATTTCATTCTGTGCATTATATACTGCCATAAATAATCTGATAAAAAAGAACATTCATCATCAGAAAAACTTATAGTTTTGAAAGAAGTGTTATTTATGTTTTATAAAATAAATAACAGGTGGTACCACAACTCGACAGACTTATTTCAGTTATAATCATTTTCCAATAACTTTCAAGAATGAATTTGTTTCTTCAAAGAGGTTACAAATGCTATTGGCTATCATCATTTCACATTTTATCTTAACCTGAGCTGTTTTGTTCTGAAAATATTCAAGTTTGCAAATCATCATGTATAAGAGAAAGCAAATAAGTCACACAGCAGATTTTAGATTAAAAGTCATAGAGAAAGCAAACAACAAAAATGGTGAAAAACATGTTAATATTAGGTGAAAAACAAAACATGAGCAGTATAAAAGAAAAAAATGTATCCAATGTGCAATTCAAAAATAATCCTTTTCTTTCATTTATTTATTAACAAAATAAATATATTTTATTTTTAAAATATATCTAACCACACTTTAAAAGTTACCAAAAACTAAAAATCGCGATAAATCTTAATAGAACCTTATCCAAATTATTGCTTTTAATCAATGTAATGTTTTCATCTCAGTTTACCGTACTTTGCAATGAGTTGGATCTAAACAAATATTTATATCTGTACAATTTACTATATGTTTAATCATACAGTTTATTTTTTTATTTTATGTGACATCATATTATCAACAAATATTTTTTCGATAATTCATTTTGGATTATATGATGCCTTTTCTCTTTTGCCCGAAAAAAGGTCTTGTGGATAATATGCTGCTGCAGATTACATACATGAATATAAAGTAAATAGATTTTTTTTCTGTAAATAAATATAAACTCATTTGCGAACAATATGTATAATTTTAAATTACATACAAATTCATTATTTTTCACCCATAATTTATTTCAAAATTTTTTATTGCATGCATTTTTTAAACTGATCATTATAAAGGTTAAGATGTTATGAATATGGTGATGTAGCTACTTTCAATTAAATGTGTGACAATTCTATGCAATTTAAAAATTTTAAGCCATTTTTCTCATATGGAGTATTTATATTATGCAATTTTTCTTCAGGAAATTAAAGTACATCTCTCAATCCAAGAAATAAAATATTTGCTAATCATACATATTTAAGTGAAATTTACAATAAAATATTAAGACAACTGGAATGGTAAAAGATTTTACATTAGAGGTTAGAAAGACCTTAACTGTTCTCCTAAAAAATCTCTCGAAAAGTTTCAGATTTCTTAAAAACACTCAAAATTATGGATTCTCTAAAAATAAAGAATTTAACAAAATTCTTTCCTCATTTATTAAGATAGGAAACATTTATCACAGTAAAAAATTTTCTAATTTGAAATTTAAAAAATTAACTAGATTTTTACCATTATTAATTCATACAATTTATGCTTATTTTTATGTATTTACATTACACAAAAAGTGTCATTAATAGTTTCAGATACATTTTAAAATGCTTTTG
This sequence comes from Latrodectus geometricus, assembly GCA_026290005.1. Taxonomy (NCBI): domain Eukaryota; kingdom Metazoa; phylum Arthropoda; class Arachnida; order Araneae; family Theridiidae; genus Latrodectus; species Latrodectus geometricus. The sequence continues at coordinate 9,794 of JAPDSC010109785.1, forward strand.
ATAATTACATCACATTATTATGAATTAAGGAAGATAATTTCAGAATCCTTCTCACTGCATTCCCATATTAGAACTATGAAATTTAATTTAAGTGATGTAATGAACTTGTAACAGAAATATCACATACAAGCATTACCATACAAAATTATAATTAATGGATAAGGTATACAATGTCAAAAATACTTAGATTTAAATCATTAATTATTTGTATCAATATACAATTCATTCTACTGAAATTTGATTTTGAAAATTTTTCTATGAAAATGGTTTTAAAAAATCTCTCCCCACTTAAAGAGATAAACAGAAAAAGAAAGCCTACATGAAGCCAAAATAAACAGATGAGAAAATTATTTAAAATCAATTAAATAATACAAATGTAAAAATATATAATTTATTCAACAGTGTAAGATAAATTAAATAAATCTAAAAAGGAAAATAAAAAGCAAAATCTTTTAATCTAATGAAAGATCTATTAGCAAGAGATTACATTTAATGTCTATAATCAGAAATTAATCCAAATAAAGAACATTTCTTTTGAATAAATAACTTGTATTTTATTTACTCTTCGTGAATTAAAATGTATTTAGAAAATTACTAATCTTAGTGTGATGACACTCATGCAAATGTAAATTGAATTTATCCAAAAGTTTCACTACAAGCACATTTGAAATAATGTAATTATTGTGAACAAATTTCTTATTTCTCATTATTCATCAAGACAAACATTATCAATGTAAATAGATACCAGATAAGCAAATTTCACGAATTCTACTCAATCATTCCTCTAATTTATACTTTTGTAATGTTAAAAATTAAAATTTTTTGCATTTAAAGAAAAGTGTTTATTAAATGAGAAGTCAACAAATTGTAAAATGAGTAATGTACAGTTAAAAAAAAACCCATTAAAACTCCCACTTATTCAGCTGAAAAATCTAGAGACTGTTGCACAGGTATTTCTGCTTTGATCAAGAAAATGATTAATTAAACAATTGTTAATCTAAATTAGAAGAGTCAGCAGCTCTGAGAGATAAAACAGTTCTCACCAATGCAGACACTTTTGTTCAGCTGCTTATCAACTAGTTAATCATAACCATTATGTTAAATGCCTACAACCTAAGAAACAATGTATCATAGAAATGTAACACTCAAGTAATTATCATTTTAGAAGTTATATTTATGTTACTGCCAGTACACTACTTTTAATTTAATAAAAATAAACTGTATATTTTCTTTAATAGGAAGTATGTAGGTTATGATGAGTACTGTTGGTTAGTTCATGCTACTATCTTCCACAAAAATAGCTCCTATCAAGTACTCTGTTTAGTGACAGTTGCTATAGTAACAAAAGCTGTCTAATTCATAAACTACAGGTTAAAGGTGTTATGAATTGGCAGCGTTTAATAACACTTAATGTTTTTCTCTAGGTGTTCATTAAAACAAAGTTGCTTTTCTTTTGGTTCCCTCAGCTAAAAAAGAAATGTCTTGTTTCTAAGACAACAGACAGCCACAGACAAATTGGTGATTCAGTTTGTTTGTCATACAATCATTATATTTTGCAGACAAGACATCATTATATTTTGCATGCATTTCTGTCTTAATAAGATTAATTAACATCAAGCATTTAAAATGCTTACTTTTCAATTGTAAGTGTATGATATGAAGAGGATGATGCCAGCTCAAATGTCCATTTTATCATTTAATCAGTAATAAAAATGATAACCCTATTAGTAATTAAATTTAAGAGTTATTCAAATATTAACCCATTATATAAACTAGATTCCACTCGAATCATTAAGTAGATATCATGGATTATTAATTATTTGATAAGGAGCAATATTTTAGAACTCTTAATACCTTTCAAAATGAAAAAAGAATTTAATTTGGTACAGATACAACTTACATTACATTTGTATTTAAGTATGAATTAGAATCAATAAATGAATTGAGCTTTTAATTTAATATCGACAAATTAACTTTACATTTTACACATTCAAACGATTTTTGAACTTTAAATTATGTACTTTTGACTAAGCATATTGCATATTAATAAGCTGTATTTAATAGGAAATGCTAACTTACTTCAGCAAACCCTAATTTATAATTATCATTTTTTTTAAAATTTTATATATAATTTAATTTTTAATGTTTACTATGCATTATTAATGCAGATATAGATATAATTAAGAACAGAATAAAAAGTATTAAGTGATAATAAAATCGATATTTTAAGATCTATAATTTTTTACTTCAGTTTAGGCCATAAAAGTTTGCAAAATTTATAGCAATCAAAATACAGATAATTTGTTGAAATTCATTCATCTAAAATAAGAGTGCAAGAAATTGAAAAAGTTAGTGGATAGCAAAAGTATAAATGTGAAGCTTATAAAATTTGTAGAAACTCGCGACAGGCTAATTCATCAGATATAATTAGAGGTAAAGCTTTCAATAATTTGTAAATAGAATTATTCTTTCTAATAAACTTTTTATACAAAAATTATTTTTTAATTTTTCATTTTTTCACAAACAATTTTATGCAAATGCAATAATCATTGTAAAATATTTAGAAAACTATTTTACCTATAGCTGATAAGTAACAGCATTACAGGTATCAAAACTACCATCATCATGTTTAGTTAAAGTATGAAGACTTGGACAGGTAGTGCTATGGACCAGAGCTTCAGGAGTTGATTCAGAAGAGGATGATGGTGGACTCCTCTGACAATAATTGAGTACTTCATTGACCATTTCTTCTGGTAATGAAGCACCAACAGCAAAATGAATGACCATACCTTGCAACCAGGGTTGAAGTTGCTCAAATGGTGGTCTATATATCAATATAATACAGTGTAAAATCTACCTATATAAATTATATTTATGCATACATACATTTTTCTTATATAAGCATAATTTATTCTATGCTCAGCAGAAAAATTAAAGAGCTCTCAAAAATATATATAATTAACATATCAGTTTACTAATAAATGAATTTTTGAATAAATTATTTAATACCCCATCATAAAAACAGTAGCAAATTTATAAAATACTAATATTTTTTAGTAAATGAGCTTATAGAAGTATCTATGTAAAATTTGTGTGCACCAGCATACTTTTTTGCACTTAGTCCTGAGTTAAGTTCAAGATGGGTGGAAATTATCGGGTATGAGTTTCCATAATTTAGAAGCAGAAGTTTCCTACCAGGTCCCTACCTGGTAGAAAACTTCCCAATACTTAAACTATAGCTCCAAAAGGTACTATTTCATTTGGAGGACATTGGCGACCACAACTTATTTAATATGTTTTAAATTATACATTTCATTCTCTTTGAAAAATGTTTTTAATTTTTACAAATTAATTATTTACAAATATAATTAGCATTATAGTAAATTGATGTGATGTGAAATTGATGAAGTTAAACAGAATTTCCCCTTCACAAAAATAGCACATTTAGATTTTAATTCTTGATTATCTTATTAAAACCTGAATGAAAGATTAATACAGCTGGTGAAAATAAATGATAAATAGCACATGTAAATAAAGGTTGTCATGCATCGACAACTTTAAGGAAATACAAACTAATAGAATTAAACATACCATAAGTGAACATGAAAAGAAAGCCCATAATAGACAATGTAAATTTGGCAAAAACAATTAGATTTATATGTGCCTCAAATGGCAAGTTCAGTTAAATTCAATATGATTTGAAAATTTCCAAGAATATAAAAATTCGACTGTAATACAATTGTTCAACTAAATTGTTTGCTTATTGATTTATTGTACCATTTTATTTCTTAAATAAAATAGATTCATTTATGAAAACTTTTTTGTAAGTCTTTAATTTGAGTTTATTTCAATGAAAATAATAAATTTTATAACATTTCTATTCTTGGCCTAAAGTGGGTTAATAATCTCGCAGTGATTTATTACTTTTCAGAAATCAATTTTAAGTTTTAAGAGTTTTCTGAGACCAGGAAAAAATAATCAAATAAAAAGAATTTCAAAGAGTATTCAGGATTTGTATGAATCCTGTACAATATTATTAAAAATAATTGATTTCACCTTTTATGCTTAAAGTTAGATAAATAAAAAGCATTTTGTCAGATTGAATTAAAACTTTCATTTCCACATAGCAAATTCTTGCTCTAACCGATTTGCATTATTTTGTTTTGCACTAAAGTTATATTTAGCATATCAAGTGTAATTTTATTGGAGCTAGTTTTTAAGTGGGGAATAAACTATTTCAAACATCCATACTCAAAAAAGAAAATCAAAAACATAAATTATTGAACAAAAAACAAAGCACTAATAATCAGAATGTTCTATATCATTAAACAAAGTATCATTGGTGTGTGCCAATCACAAATGGAGTGAATATAACTGATAATAAACCCTCACTGAAAGATTGAAGATTGCAAACAGTATGATGACATATGAATTATAGAAAAGGGAGAAAACACTTATACCAATGAACCAACTATATCTAAATTATCTTCTATACACCACACATTCCTGAAACGATTCTTTTTGTTAAATGCATGTCAAGTTCATGTTGTTTTAAATTTTCATGTTGAGAGCAGAGGCAAAATAAAACCAATCTTCAAGATAAAAAATGTTTTTGTGAAATTTTCTTGAGAGTCTTAAAACAATTTTAAAACTAAAAGTCATCTTAAAGCATTTAAGAGTTTTGGAACTCAATGATTTTAGATATCACAGAAATATAAGTAAAGATAAGGAAGGTAAAGAATTTTAATAGGAAATAAATTTAAAAAAAATTATATACCTTTTTTCAGGATCTAAATCACAGCAAAGGAAGGCAATTTTATAAAACGTTTCGGGACAAGTGGCACAAAATTTTTCCTTGAAAACAGCAGTATTCAATCCAAAATCATGACTTCTTGGCAGATAATCAGGATCAGCTAATACTCTTCCAATTATCTGAAATTGATAGTTTCCATAACATTTACTATAATAAAGATGAGCTCAGAAACAAAATAACATTAGTCATATTTTTGCTTCAAGGCAACATTGTTGTAATTTTTATTTAAAAAAAATTTAAATTATAGTCTGTCATGCTTATTTTTATCCAATTTGAAGTAAGATAGATTGTAAGAAAAAAGTTACTAATTAATTTCTCAAATTCATAATTATTAAAAAAATAACATTTTTTCCCATTTTCTTTTTCTTTCCAACGAAATAATAAAAAAATAACTTTAGGTTAAATGTTAAATAGTAGATAGTTATGACTTTATAAGCACTGAGATATGCTACCACCAATTCATTAAACTGTGATAGGTATATTATTAGTATTTTAATTCCATTTAAATCATTTAATTATAAGACTGGAGTATTAAAAATCTAGAGCTGTTTTATTCACAAATGATCATACCTCACATAGTACAATTCCAAAAGAAAATATGTCTACTTTTTCATCATATTTTTTCCCCTTCATCATTTCTGGAGCCATCCAATATGGATTTCCCACAACAGTATACCTTTTTTTTCTTTCATACTTTTTAGGAGTACTACGTTTCCCATAGCGTCGAGAAGAATGATGGATTCCATGGTCAGAAATTATTCGTGCCAAACCAAAATCTGCCACAACTGCTGTTCTATCCTAAAAATAATTAACACATTTTATCCCTATAATATAGATTAATAATTAAATATTTATAGTGTTGCAACATTGTTAGTGCAAAATTCTGCAAGACTGCAATATATTTTTGGAAATAATTTTTCTCTTGAGAAATAAGATAATCACATCCCAGGACCCTTGGTCAAGAAAACAGATATGAGCTTGTAGACCATGAACCCTAGGGGTGGGTTGTTGTATAAGTGAGTTTAGCTTAGAAATAAGATAAAACATTTTTTGTGATGAGCAGAAATTATTTTTACTTTAAATTTTTATATTTATTGTGTTTTTGTAAAACATAATAGAATATTATAACATTTTAGCAACATAGAGATATATCAATTTCTTTTATTTTATTGAGCAGTATGAATGTCTTGTATCAATTATTGGGAATTTGCATGCTTTGATTTATAAAAAACTTTATGTCCATTTTTAATTGGAGTTATTTAATGACTCTGTAAAAAGTCCTAATAAAGTGGATAAATTTCTAGTAAAAATTGCATATAAAATAGAAAAATTCAGATTACTTGTACTGCAGAGATAATGCCTATATTTGAAATAGTGACTAAAAAGCCAAAATATTTGAAAATGAATTTCTATTCTCAGTAAAATGAGACAGATTATTTATGTAAAAAAGCTCTGCTAGAAATATTACTTGAATAGTATTTAATATTTCATTTTTAGATTTTTCATCAGCAAATTTTTATCACCATCTTTTCTAATATAGAGATGGAGTTATGGATAAGTACTTAGTAAAGTTTAAAAAAATTACAATTTAGCTTTAATGTCTAGTTATTTTTTTATCAGCCATTTTAAGCCACCAAGTCTCCAATGTTGCATTTTTAGATTTCTTCAGCATTTTAAGAACAGATTTTGGAGCCCTCTGCACTTCTCTGTTAATATAGGAACACAAAAACGTGAAGCAACAACACCTCTATTTCAAAAACAGTCTGCCTATTAGGCATTCATTCTAACATGATAAGAGACTACTTTTGTATAGAATTAAATAAAGAAAATAAGTATTTAAATTTTTATGTATATTTACATATTTTAAGGGATGGGGGGGGGGCAATAAATGTGGACTATAAAAATTTTTTGGTTATTTTATAAAGATCAGTAAAATTTTTGATAAGGAAAAGTAGAAAAATTTTATTTGTTCAATAGCTTTAAATTAACAGATATTGAATGTTTCTAAGAAAATTCTTCTTCGGAAAATAAGTAAACTTTTAATCAACCAAGCCAATAGACAACCAAATAACAACATCCATCACCTACTGATTAACAATGGCTGGGACTGAACCAAGATCCTTCACTCTAAGGGCACTCCTTCAATTATTAGGACACAACACCAAAGATCATTATCATTACCCCTTAACTGAGCCACTTAACAATTTGATTACTTAGCACAAAGCTTGACATCACATAACAGATAACCAAACAGCTAATGGGCATAGTAAAGCACTTGAACAATTTGCTCACACTGTATATGAGCCACAAGGAGGATTTTTCATAGGCAGACCATATTCAAAAGTCAAAGAAAAAAAGTTGGTATTTACCCCAAAACAAGTGTATGCGAAAATGCTATATCCATCTCCCATTATTTAGTAGTTTATCGAGCAATTGCTTAGAATCAAACCAGAGACCTTCCATTACAGAGAGCAGTCATGATTATGGTGACTTTTCAACATCTAATTTATCACTGAGGAAACAATAATTTGCAGCACCAACCGACATGAAAAGTAAGATAACTCTCTGACAACATATTTCGACAAACATTTTCATTTTAATTGGTGAAAAATATCATTGTTTTAACAGCATGTGTACACATACATTACTTAAATATCTGCTGCTTTTCATGAATTTCAGGATCACTATATAACATTCTAAAGAGAAAATATAATCAAACAACTGTATTCATATCTAACAGAAAAATCATTTACACCTAGGTTGGTTGGGTTTTGTGGCACAAGGTCCAAAAAGGACAAGCTGCGCCCATTTACACCTAGTGTTAATGATATACTGTTCCCTCAAATGTGTAATTTTTTTCAGTATACTCCATTCTTCTAGAGTAATCAAATATTTCAATATCATTCATCTCAAAATATGATTTAATCATCATATATGTTATAAAGTTAAGCAAACATACATCTTTTAATGGACTCATTCAATCAACAAGATGATGGCTTTGAAAAATCAAGATGTAGTAAACAAAACATTATACAATTAACTTGCTATCACAAAATTGCTTCAATGAAATGAAAATAACTATGAATAAGAACATATTTACAGTTAAAAACCATTCTTTATTTAATAATATTAATTATACAACATAAACACAAATTGGGAGTTAAGAGGTATATATTTATCAATTTGAAAGAAACAGGTATTTTAAATTATATTTTTTAGGCTCACAAATAAAAAAAATGTACATTTACTGATTTAAGAGTTCTGTTGCTAGTAGAATTATTTTTTTGACATTCAGGTTTAACCAAAACATAGAAATGTCAAAAATTTATTAGCAAATGAAATGTGTTTCTATTAAAACAACCATTTGTGAATACGCCAGGAAAGAGTATTTTATTTATATCATATTTTCTGGCTTTTGTTTATTGTTTTTAAATTTTAGAAACATTTTTAATCCTTAAAGTTGATAATAATTTCTTTCTTCTAATGAATAATTTTTAAAATAAAAACATGGATTTCTTTTGTATTCACAAGTATAATTTGGAAGACAGTTTATATTACTAAAAAATAGTACTTTATAATACTGGCAAAATAGTATATGTTAGTTGTGATAAAATTTTATTACAAGCATGTTTCATCTTTCCTAATATGTTTCTTTTTAAAATATAACATACACTTACTTCTTTCACTAAACAATTATTTGAATTCAAATCTCTGTGAATAATGTTCATTGAATGAAGATATGCCTGAAAAAAATTAAAAAAGCATAAAACAAAATATATTCTTGTCACACATTTTTAAAATTTCTTAAACATGTCATAATATCTTAAAACGTTTTCATGTGAAACTGTTTGTAAATTAACAAAGCTTCTTAAAAATGCAGAAATTATTTAACAAAACTGTTCAAGATTTAATGAGGCACAATGCATGTAAATTGTTGTTAAAAGATTAAAAATTTAAATAAGATAAAAACAATTAACTATAATGTAAACTAATATATTCAATATTATAGTTAGAACATTACTAGATCTGAAGCCAATTTTTAATTTTTTTTTTTACATTTTTGCAGTGATTTGTGAAAAAAAAATTAGCATAAAAAGCTAAATAAAATGAATATATCTTTAAACAGTATATTTAATAAAATGGAACTTTAAATTTTGTGTTAATAATTTTGTTTATTTAATTCAAACACAATTAGCTTTTTTTCATAAATTATATTTTTAGCATGTAATAATGCAAGCCATCATTTATTCTCTAATTCTTTACCATCTCCTACATCACACCAGATATCTTAAATGAATAAAATTTTATGCATTCCCTTAACTTTGATATAAAAATATATTTTGTGTTTACTGCTTTCATGTGTACTTATGTATGTTTTACTAAATGCCAAGACAAAATATATCATAAGGAAGAAATAAAAATAAATTAGGATTTATCCCTTAATTATTAAAGCAATGAATTTGTAAAATATCAAATATAAATTACATAATTTAGAGCCATACTGAAAATATTGTATAATGATGAGAATAATAGATTATTACATGTGGCAATAAAATATTTTCTTGTAAAAACACATTAAATTTTTAAATTGATCAAATTTTGTAAATATATATTTTCAAAAATAAAAATTGTATAAAGATATAATTATGTAAAATTAGTTTCAACAAATTACCATTCCAGATGCAATATCTCTAGCGAAACTGACCCGCTGTTCCCAAGGTAAAGTTTGAGAAAGATCATGTATAATTTCTTTTAAAGTACCACCACTAATATATTCAGTGACTAGATGCAATTTTTTATCTTTGTACAAAACTCCAATAAAATGGAGAACATTTTCATGGCACAAGGATCGAAGGACTGCAACTTCCTTCAAAAAGTTCTTTTGAGCTTCTTCGTCAACACGATAAAGTTCTTTCATAACCATAACTTCTCCTGTTTCTCTATGGGTAACCTAAAATAGTAAGAGAAATTGATAACAGAAATTAAATTATTATTAAAAATATGTGTCCTATTGGGATTTATTCTTTGAATCTTCTCAAATAATTTTTTACATTAATTAAAAAAAAAAAATACATCCTGTCATCTTCAGCAAAGGTTTTCATTTAATTGCATTATATTGTGAATTTTTTGTAATAAATAAAGTTTTCAAAGTTCATTCTATTTTGTCTATTAAACTTTATCTTAAAATAAGAGCTTTATTTTTCATGTACAGGAAAATCTGAAATATTCAAATATTAGATTAGTTAATCACAATTTTAAGAGCTTTGTATTTAAGAGTTTGCATAAAAAGATTGAACTAAATTCTGAAATGACCTTAATTCATTTTATAGCACCAAAAAATCATCTTTTTATTTATCAAAAATATTATAAATGAGATTAATCATTATTTTCCAGACTAAAAGAGAAGCTACTTTAGTAATATATCAATTAAAATAAAGTAAAAATAATAACTAATCAGAATAACTATATAAATAAGGCAATTTTTTTATTTTTTGTACAAGAACATTTAATGTATGTAGATTATATACTTTTTACCAACAGGTGCCATTTGAAAACTAGCATTAAAATGAATGACATTAAAGACACATGGATAAGTCTGCCAGTTATAAACTGAGGTTAGAAAACAGTTTTCTAAATAAATTTAAATTTGTTTTAGGGATTATAGAAAAAATTTATAATTTATTTTTACACAACAATAAAAAAACTCTAAAAATAAACTATGATTAAATTATTATCAGGTTAAGTCATATTTTTATCAGGCTATATTTGGACCTTATCTTTAAAAAATACAAAGAAAGGAATAGCATATATATTGATCAAAACAACAAGCCTGAAATAATCCTCAATTTTCTTCCTTATTTTCTTTTTTTAAAGAAAAATTGGAAGCAAAATTTTAATAAAATAAGTATTTTAAAATAAGTTTAATTAGTTAATTTTGTAAAACAAATGTGCACACCTAAATATCTTAATATTAAAAAAAGTTCTCATAAGACATAATGTAGAAAATAAAACTCTCAATGTAGCCTTAAACGCTTCCAACTTACATAATTGTATATGATTGCAAGATTAACTAAGATTAAAGTTAAAAAATAGTGATCAAATAACCTGAAAAACTTGGCCAAAAAAACCTTTCCCTAAGAGTTTTCCTTGGACTAGATCAGAAGCTCGAAAAATTCTGTGGTTTTTCGGCTCTACCCGGAATGACTTTGTACGACTCAGATCATAGGAATTCTTGTTAGAGGCAGATGACTCACTGTAAAAGAAGAAATTTTTGCAAATAAATATTTCACTGGATCTTTATGTATTTTGAGAAAAATAAATGCAAACTTTGCAAATCAACTAAATCACTTGACTATGTGCATTATTTTAATAAAAAAATCAATTCTAACATTCTAATGACATATTTAAATAAAAACTTACAATTGAGAAAAATCAAATAAATCAAAGCATTTATGAAATTACATTTTATTGAATAAAGCATAAATTTCTATTTATACAATTTACAGAAAATTCCCCAGCAATTATTAATTTAATTCAACAAAACAAATATTTGTAACACAAATATTTGTAAACAAAACAAAACATATATATAATATACATAAAAAATACCACAAAGAATTTCCAATTAATTTTATTAAATTGAATATAATAGAGAAATATTATTTTGATAAATACTTAAGTTAATAAGACTAATATGAATATAAAGACAAAAATTATTAATTCATTAGAATGAAAAACATTACACTTAGGATTGTTACATAAATAATAATTTACTTTCTTATTTACAGTATTGTTGATATTTTAAATATGAAATAATTAATCTAGCAAAAATTTTAAGTTTGTAATTAAATGATTAATAACTGACAGCTGGTTACTTCCCTCTTTTTAGCATGTAGAAACAGAAATGGAGCCTTTTTGCTAATTTAAAATCTGAATAATTCTTAAAAACTTATTAACAAAATGACAGTTGTGTAAAGGTCATTTTTATAGAAATTAAGATGCATAAATTAATACATCATGATTAAGCAAAAATATATAAAAATTAGATTAAATAATATGAATTTTAAGATAGAAAAAAAATCTTTACTTTTTTTTCCCATTGAATTTTTTTTTTATACTAATTTGTAATTTGTAGTAATTTGAAACAAATGTAGTTCAAATATCAGGGCTTTCTATTAGAGCTCTCTTTTTATTTTTTATGTGTATAATTCTGAATAAGTTAAGTGAACATATTAAATATTAGACTCTAATGTATTGATAAATAAGCTATTTAACATATATTTCACGAATAAATTTATTTTTACCAATACAATAAAAATCAAAATTATAAAAAAACACTTTATCATTTTTTTTTTTTTTTTTGTTTTTTGCAGAGTAAATCAAAATGTAGGATTTAGAGAGTAAAATGAAGTTCTTTTTTAATTTTACTTAAAGTTATATCTGTTGCTTTTTTTAAAATTAAGTTTATTTTTAATTGAAAATAGATTTAAATAAATATGAAATATTTAATTTAACATTTACTATAAAATATACAAAAAGAAAAACGTTATTAGTTAAATTACTCCTCTTGTTCCTATTAATAACTCAATGAATTATTTACCAAGCGAGAAATCTTGGTAGAGAAGAAGACCGTTCTTTACTTCCTTTCCCACGCTTCAGTTGACGAGACCTGCCATCTTTCTTTTTATATAATCGGTCTTTTGACACTTGTTGATGAGAATATGGAATGGCTGGATGTTTAGGTATAACATTGGGATCATGCTCAATGGTCAACTGTAAGGGCTTGTTAGCAGTCTTAATTAATTCTTCAATCTGAGAAGAAAAAAAGGAGAATTGCTCAGTAAGATCAAGCACAAATCGGTTAGAATATCTATGTATAATATAAATCTCAATATTGTTCGCATTATAAACTAAGGATAATCTCAATTATATATCAATTCATTAGAAGAATTTAATACACAATTTGATAAAAGGACTAATGAAAAAAAAATAATAATGGAAAAATGATATGACTAAAATAGACCCAAACACTGGTAAAAGAAAAACCAGGCATAGAAAATGCATGAGTAAAACCTATTACACAAAATGCTGATAAATAAATGCAAATTCGATTTTAAAATTGAATTTCTAGCAAAACAAATCCCAGGTGCCACAACACTTTTTATTATTCCAAGCTTTCAAAAAAAAAAAAAAAAAAA
>JAPDSC010109786.1:0-14737 GCA_026290005.1 Latrodectus geometricus
TATTTGCCTCATCATAGTAACAAAACTTTCGTTTATTAAAATCAATGAAAAAATACCGAAAATTAAAAACCTTACGAGAATAAATATTTTATGTTATAATATTTCTTCTCTCGGTTGATTTAAGTTTATTTAAGAATAGTAATTTTTTAAGTTGTTAAATTTATTTATGTTTTCCCAATATTTTTCGTCTTCCCTAACCGGGTTGATTCTGAAATAGAATTTACAGTAAAATTTAATAAATGTATAATGCAATATATCTAATTTTTCGTTTATTTTCCACTTTTAGATATTAATTGCCTTAAGCTAAACAATGTATCTAATTATAGTTTGAACATTGAAGAAAGCTTTCTGACTGATTTGTTTATCCAACTAAACCGTTGCTATGCTCAATCAATGTTTTAATTTTTGTAATTAAATTAAATATAAAATCCCAGGTAAGATTAAATCTATAAAGTATCGCATCAAATATTTAATCAATAATCAGCAAGCTGTTTTAATTCCGTCTATTCGCACAATATCTTTCATGGATCCTCGAACTTTAGAAGAATCACTCTTTTTATTCATCATTTATTTTCCAACAACTTAGATAGTTATGGAGAAATTGCTAATTTATGCAGAATTCTTATTTGCAAAGATGAAAACTAGAGGGCTTGATGGTGTTTCACCGAATGTATAATTTTTTTTTACAAAAGTTTCTTTTTTATTGGGAAACAGATTATCAGCATATAATATTACAGTTTTTGTTCTTTAACACAATTATCTTTTCAAAATGGGTTCAATTTTCGAAACCCCTTTTCTTTAGGGAATCGTTTTCATTTTTCTAGATAACGTATTTTTTTATATATTTAAATATTACACTCTTCAATGAAATAGTAGAATTGCGTATGTTACAATTCATTGTTTAATGTATGATTTCTTGAATAATTTCCATGGAATTCTTTGCCATTGTTTTACAAAAACATTTTCTTAACAATGGTCTTGAGTAATAAACAAGAATTTTCTTCTGAAATTTACGTCGTATAGTATTAATTTTTGTAGTTTTTTTTAATTAATATATGTTTCTCGATAAATTATAAAGAGCAAATATTCAATGAAAAGTAGAATTAGCAAGATTCTATCTACAATCTCCTGATCATATGATGAAATTTTCAAAAATAAAATATATTAACAATAATTTTAATAATTTCATAGTATAATTAAAACTAAAATCAGAGTCTAAGTTACATTAATAAGCCTTTCATAATATTGTTCTTAGGTATTATTATTTAAGATATTTATTTATTATGTGAGAATTTTTTTATATGCAAATCAATTCATTATTTATTGCTTTGCTTTGTCATAAGTTGAAAAAAATTTAAATATTAACAAATATAATTTACATTCATGATTTTATTTGAAATAACGTTACATTTACATCGGAATTTTAATTCGGGTCGCAAAAGTAAAATAATTATGTGCTGAATCATTGACATTTCGCTATGTATTCTAAATAGACAAAAAAGCTGATAAAATAAGCAACATGCGTGCTTTTTGACAAGTAATCTTATATTTTTCCACCTGTTATAGTTGAACCAAAACGCTTTTCAACGAGAACTTTTATGAGAAAAATCATCTTATGAAACTTACAGAACTTTTTTTTTTTTTTTTTGATTAAAAACGTATACATACATAGAACATGATATTATATGTCTTAATGCATATGGCATCATATAGGATATTTTCAATAAGCTCCTTAGTTATATAAATTCTCTTAAATTTTTATCTTTTTTTTTCTATTTAAAATTATGTTTCATATTTTTGATAAGGAATGTGTTGCTTAAATATGTGGAGTATTATTTGTAATCGGGGGGGGGGATCAATAATGACCACAAAAACATATTTTGTATTATATTTTTTTATTAACATAAGTATGAAACAAGCATTTGTTCTATATACAATAATAAAAAGTCCATGTTCTTGAAATACATATTAATTATAATGCAATCATTATTAGAAAAGTCTTGTCCATGCAGATTGGAATTAAATTAACCATGCCAAAGTCTATGGAATATTTAATATCGCAAAAACTTGAGTGCTAAATTCATCTAACAGAAAAATTAAAATACTGTTCTTTAGACGTAACGTTATCTAAATATTGCAAATAATTAAAAAAAAAATAAGAAAAAATCTCATTACAAAAATATTTTTAAAATTTTAGATTACTATTTTTTGAAAGGAGATTTTAGTAATTAGAAATGCCATCACAATATTCTTCGTTTCCTTTTAATGATTAATTAGGAAAAAAATAATAAATGTATACTAGTAAAATAATAAATATCAAAACTCATACGTTACTAATCAAAAGTCATTCGTTACATTTACAAGGAATATTAAGCTTGTGTTGTCAGACATAGCTAATTAATTATACTGACAGAGTGGTTAAAAATTGCACTTAAAGTTCTTAAAATATTTTTATTGAACTATACATAAAGATATATTTATAATGAAAATATGTAGCAACCATGATGGTATGTAGCAACAATATGATCCTTGGAAATTGAGTAGAATTTTATTGCATCCTATTGGCAGATTATACACAAAATAGTTCTTCGAAAAGTGAGATGCAGAGGGTTCATCCCTTAGAAGTTAGAGGCCACGTCAATTGCGCAAAGCTTCACCGAATTAAGCGAACTGTTGATGTATGTGATTGCGCAGGTTGTATGACAAATCACGAGACATTTCACAACTTCAAACATTTAACAGTAGGATCCATCCGAGTTGGCTCATCAGAATAAAATGTGCATATTATAATTGGATGCCAACTCTGTTTTCATTGATGCAAACCGTGCGATCCATTTGGTGTTTTTTTATACTCTTCATTATCAGCATTTCACTCCTAATTCTTCAGCACACTCTCACCGACGAAATAAAATAAGATTTGCTCAGATCGTGTGATCACGAATACCTGACTTTGTGTTTTTCCCTATTTAATCGATTTCATATGACTTTACACATTTGCATTTCCCTAATTGAATCAATTCCATACGATTTTAGACATTTGTGTGAAGAACATTTTGCTCTGGAAAGTTTTGATCAATCAACTTAACCTAATATATAGATTTGAAATATAAAACTACAAATTTTTTATATTATTACAATATGAATTTAAGATTGGTGCAGTATTTAAAATGTTGTAATGCTCTTAACTTAAATGGATTTATTAATTTGTTATTGCTTAATCTTCCCTGTCTAAAATAGTTTTGGTTTTTGTGCTTTAGACATTTTGTGTAAGACACTACTCTTCAAAGTGGAAAGACCTAATTTTCATTTTAAGTAACGTTTAATAAAGAAAATTAAATATGGGTTTTCTGTTTTTAACATGCATATCTGTCCAGGAGAGTGTTTGAGACTTTGTCGACTTATGAAAAAGACACATTGTGTAAATCAAGATTCACCAATTTATAATAGCTTTAATGTTATCAATGTTCAATGTCAAAAATATACCTATCTATGTGAAAAATCTCCTAAAAGCCAAAATCATTATTTAATTGACAACTTGGGGTGAAGTGATATAAATACGATATGTTGATGTTGTTCTTGGTATATTTTACAAGAACAACATCAACATATCCCATTTATATCCGTAAAGTATGACAGCGATGATCTAATATAGTTATTTATTGAAATGCTTAAAATCCATTAGTAAAACATTACATTTATGTAAATTCACCGATAAAGTATTTTATTTGGATGAGAGAGAGATTATATGTAAAATTTGATGTCATCAATTCAAATGTCTCTTTCTAACTTAATACTTCAGATACACAAGTTGTATCAATGATTTATAAATGTGTCATTTATTTAATACAGCCTTTCAAATCTTCTGTTTCTTTCTACTGAAATATAAAATAGAAGGATCTAAAATATGACTCTATTGTCTTGGTTTTCTCTTAAAAAGAATATAAAGTTAAATTAGGTCTTTCACACACATCTGAAAATTTCCATTCTACACAGAACTTATAGGTCTAGCAGCTCCTAGACGTCTTAAAAGTATTATTTTCTGTCTTTTATTTCTTTGTTCGGATTTGAACCTTAGTAGCTACTTGCAATTTGCTTTTTTAAAGATCTGGTTTTTATGAAGGGATATCCTGTATGCCTAACGGCAGAAAAACTAGTATAAAACACTTTTTCCTGTCCCGACAAGGTTTTTATACTAGTTACTGTTTTAAATAGTGATCGTTTCTTGAGAATAATTAGTACTGTATATTACTCAATATATTAGTTTGGGGAAAAAGTAATCCATTATTTTTTCGGTAGACGTCTGTAGTGATCGATATCTCGTGAGGTATCTATCAAACAATTTCAGATTTATGCTCGTTGGAAAGGTGACATTTGACAATAAATATATCCTCTTGCTGTTTTTTGTTTTATTAATTCAGTTACGAGTACAAGGTTTAAAAAATGGAAGACAATAAACAGAAAATTAGATGCATTTTCGTTTTTCTCTTGTAACGGCGAAAAAGATAGCCGGGTGGCTAAAATTGTGAAAGGTGTTTATCGTCCTATATATGACCGTAACAACCAGTTACGCACAATTTTTGTTTCGTTGATTCCGTTTGGGTATTTGGATGCTAAAGATGCACCTCGCATGGATACAACTTAGTCGAGACTGTCTATAAAATATCAAAAATTATCAAACTTGACAGCATGTCAGCAGTCGTAGCTTCGCACAAGACCTAAAAATCTACATGAAAACTGTTTTAAACCTTTTTACAAAGCGAATCTGAAAAAAGTTACAAAAAGTTCATGTAAAAATAATGGATTTCTTTTTCCCAAACCTAATATGTTAATTATTAAAAATATGTATTGCAAAGATCACGGTATTGAATTATTAAATTTATTAAATGAATGTATTATACTTCTAACAGTTATCAACTTTTGTTGCTCCACTCAAATCTTATTTTTGACAATGTTTGTAATAAGATTTATAAACCAATGATTTCATTTAAGTATTTGATTAATGATTCAATTAAAAATATGTAGGATTACTTTACTTGTGGTTTTAACAAATATTTTTTTTAAATGGATGTAAATAAGTAGGAGTAGGAGTCATTATTTATAAATCAAAGATATTCAAAAATGGAATGACGATCCAAGTTTCATATCCCCCCCCCCAAAAGAAACGGAAGGTAGCACGAGAATGTATAAGGGAATATATTTTCACATGCTTCAAAAAATTTAAATGAAACTGACACACACGATTTTTACTATTTTGAAAATTTTAAATTAGCTTATAAAAAATTTCTTGTAATCGAAAATTCTTGAAACGAATTGAAAAATATTATGATTATGCAATTTGCTGTATCTATGTTACCTATCAAAATGTTAGTATTCAAATTGTAGCTTGGTTAAAATGTGTTAAAGCGTAATCTAGGTAAATTAACTATACAAATTATAAACTTCCTAAAATTCAAATCCAGAAGTATGAAATAAACGATGCTCAAAATATTATACAAATTACTCCCTCACTCAGCAGTACGACAGCTATATAGGGGCCAAGGTCTATGGTTGATATATCTGTTTTCATATCTGGTGGTCCTGGAGTATGAAGGAACTAACGCACCCTAGGACTACTGGAAATTCCCAAAATACAATCATATGCGATAAAAATATAAACCTCTAAATCTATAAAACGCATTCTAATTTTCATATGAATTGCCTTTTGAATTACTTATAAGAGGCTAAATTAAAAATGCTTTTGAAAATTGACTTAGAGAATTATTTAGTTGGGAGTTTCAATGGAATAAAAATATTTTTGAATAGTTGGAAGTTTCAAAAAGATATTTCAGAATAAATAAAAAGTTATTTTAAATTGTTAACCATATCAGAATTTGGTAAAAATTACTTAATTTCTAAAACTTATTTAAACAGCTCTAGGCGATGGAAATGGTTTTGCTCGATTGCCGCAAACTCTGAAGAAAAAAAAACCCATTTTCAATTGCA
Organism: Latrodectus geometricus; assembly: GCA_026290005.1. Lineage (NCBI taxonomy): Eukaryota > Metazoa > Arthropoda > Arachnida > Araneae > Theridiidae > Latrodectus > Latrodectus geometricus. The sequence continues at coordinate 5,983 of JAPDSC010109786.1, forward strand.
TGAGAAAGTGTAAAACGAAATTGTAACGAAATTTCACATAATTCTCCGTGCGAGAATTAAAATAAATCTTAAACAAATTAAAACTTCCGCATTCTTTCTTAGAATTGCTTTAGGCTTGCGTTTCTTAGAGAAAAAATTTTGTTTCAAATTCGAATGAAAATCGTCTGACAAAACACGAAGAAAAATACATTTCCGATTTTCACGTAGAGGCAATTTATTTTGTCTTCAGGAATGCGAGAAGAATTTTTTTTTTAACAGAAGGTTTGTAATTAGAAAAATGTATTTGAATTTAATGACATCTGCACAAATGTCAATACAAAAGCATTCAATATTGAATTTTTATTCTATTACGTATTGAAATTTGTAGAACCTCATTTTTAAAAGGAAGTTTATTTAAACTTATTCGTTTGTTAAACAGTGAAAAATTTCTTAGTAATTTTTTATTGTGAGTAATATTTATCTCTTTTAAACATTAAGTAAATGATACATTTTATTTTGTAATGTATCAGATTGTAGATACATTTTATTTTGTAATGTATCATATTTTTATTAAATTTTTAAACCTCATATTCATAGTAAAAATTCATTCGGAAATGTATTCACTCTCTATTAGAAGTGTTTGATGAAAATATTTTCTATTAGAAGCATATGATATGACAAATAATACGTGCCAAAAATGTCATTAAAAATTTTTTTTAACATTGGTTAACAATTTCATATTATTCTACAAAATTTGTGATTCAACTTTATACTTTTGAAAACTTGAATTTTATTGAAAGTTTTACAGTACTACAATGGAGGTAAAAAGCTCATCATCAAATAAACTTCAAAATAAAATTTATAATCCAAATTATTTTACTGGTTATTCATTAATAGTGAGGCCGTGAAATGCAACGAAATAATGATAATTGTGTGTGTGAGAGAGAGAGAAAATGTATTTTTTAAATAAAGTACTTCAAATACCGTAGAATCCTTTGTTTAAAATTTTAATGAAAATGAACCTATTAAGTAACTGATAATGAGGGCATATATGAGAAGTACAAAAAGAGGAAAATCATCTAATATTATGTTGAAACTTTAGATCAAAACGCTATCCGAAAAGGAATATGAGAATGACATAAATATTTAACAAGATAAAAAGAAATATCGCAAGAAATATGAGTCATAGTTAATAAAATGAATAAGAAGAACCTATTATATATATGTATATGACTCGATCGTCCATGGCCAACGCATGAATCATTCGATGTCAGGAACAGTGTACACTTTTGGTTTTCAAATACTTTGTGTCAAGGATGAGCAGTGATTATGTCGATTTAAGTGAAATTGTTTCTCTCAGAATTAAATGCTTAAATCAACGCCATAAGGATGAGGAAGCCTAAGCTGTTTGACCCGATTGTAGCAATAAGTAATTGCGCAACAAATCAAATAAATTTAATGTCGCTAGATTACAATGTGTAAATTTCCACTCAATATAAAAGCATCTCTTTCATATCATGCATAAGAATCATCAATACATGATTGCCTTTCTAATGAATGTAGAAAATAGTTTCCAATGATTAACATGAAATCAGGATAACCAATAAATCATTTAAACTTGGAAAATATGAGTAATGTTTTGAAAATATTCTAAGTGAAAATAGTGAAGGCAAAGTCTGTACATAATGTAATCTAATTGAACCAATGGATCCTACCTGACAGCAGAAAATTCTGTTAGCTAGTGACTATACCATTTTGGTTTGAAAATTTTCACTTTAAACTGAATTGGACCGTTATTATAAGTAACTTACTGTACTTTCGACACTGATACATGTTGTCGATTTATTCTGAAGGAACATTTGATCCCGGAAATGAATTTTTGACAGATGAATACGAATATTTTTTAAAAGATATGGATTGATTTACCTCCATATTGGTCACCGATTGATTTAAGAAAAAGTTCATAACGGTACGTGATTTTTTGTGTAGGGCTAATCATATTTTTTAATTTTAATTCCCTTAAGTACGTTTGGGATTTTATCGAGAAAACTGTGTGAATCATTGACTACTTTACACCTCAATTTCATAAATTTTTGAGTATTTTAGAAGATGTGAATGCCTGTGCTTTTCCCTGGCTTCAGTGACTTTTCGAGTTCATGTCAATACAAAATATTTTCATTCTTTAGATTAATGATGTAATAATATATACTAGATTTAACAGTTCTTCAGTGTAATTTAGCTCAAATATGCTAAATTACATTGAAGATATTTTTTTTATCTATAGAAGCATTATTTTAATCTTATAATTATATTCAATCATGTGCATTGTTTGTGAACTTTTCGCTTATAATATATGTTAAAATTATTTTTATATGCTTTATTATACCATTATTGCTTTATTTAATCTGAATTTCATCTAGTGGCATAAGGAATTTTCAAATTAATTAGAATTAAATTAGAAAAATATTTATTCGACTCTACATATCGAGAGAAATTCTTTCTAGAATTAGTCTTTTTACGACCATTGAATATGACATTTTGGTATTTTAAATATTTTTTCTTACCAACTTTACTTGAATTATATTTTGTTTTTTTCTTTAAGAACATTTCTGATCATTACTCAGGCATCAGCAATATAAAAGTTTGTATGCTTTATTCCAGATGGTAAAGACATAAAAGATTTCATGCTTGCTTTACATTAATTAGGTTCCTTTTACATATTGTGCATCCTGAACATTTCTTTATTCATAAATTTTCTGATCTGTTATAATAAAATACATATATTTTGCATGCATATGTATGGCATATTCAATGTACTGTTTTAAACAGATGTTTCTATTTTAGTATGCATAATTATTATGATAGAATTGTTAAGAGAAAAGAGTAAACAAATAAAAAAATAAATCAGAAATTGATTAGCTAGAATTCAATTTAATTTTTTAAAGTTAAGACAATTAAATTTTGGAAATATAGATGATTAATTTTTGAGCAATACCATAAGAATTAATTATTTAAATAAATATTAAACACACACACACACATGAATGGTTATTAATGAAGTATTATTAGCATGTATCAGTGGCTTTCGAATTTCTTAAATTACTATTTTCTGTGAATATTTGTAAAAATTGCTATTTCAAATCAACAGCTTATGTAATTCAAGTTTACAACTGTTTTTAAAATTGATAGGTTTATTCATATGCTGCAGAAATTGACATAAAATTTTTCTTCATTTTCACATAACTCTTATGACATAGTACATGAAATAAGTAAATTTTTAATGGAAAATCTGCATATTAATTTCATTTATATTTTACTATATGTGATCATTGGAAAATGGAATCAAGCTTATGATTACATCAAATACATTGAAATTTCATGATTTATGTTCAAGTGATTCCAAAATGAAGCAACTTGGAATGTGATTCCCAATATCAAACTTCTGAAGTAAACAATCAGTAGGAAACTTATACACTGTGTGAGGTGATGATAATGGAATTGGCATCTTCAGGTGAAATCGTGTCAGTTTCCCCAGTAAGAGCCAAGACCTTCACCTGGGAGGTCAAACAGAAAGTGAAGTCGCAATCATGTTGTCCTTGGCGAAGGGTAATATTCAGCAACAGATGCAGCATCACGTTGGCATGTTTCTGATGACGGAACTAAGTATTAATTGACTTTCATGACTCAACTTTCCACTGTGTAGAGTGTGAGTAAGGGATATTTTTATCTCCTCTGATACTTATTATAAGACTGCGTCATTCGAGGTGGTAATATCAGGAGCGTGGATTAATTTACATCAAGTAGCTTACAACTTTCATGATGACAGTGCAAAGCAATTTTGTAACTGCATAATGATAAAATCATTATCTCGCGCGCGATCATGATGTAAGAATTATTCATTAACTCTCTCACTCCCCTTCAATTTTTAAAAATTTCATTAAGTTTGTGATTAACTTGTTGTTTTAGTTAAATAAATTTGTAGTTATGTAAAATTTTAGTTTTGCTGTTTCTAAAGCATTTACGACATGCACCTGCTCGGTATTTTAAAAATTTACAGGAACATATTTTAAAAAAAAATTTCGCTATGCTCCTGTACTTAATATTTTGAGAAAAAATCATGGATGCATATATATATTTATGTTTTTTGCTGCTTAAACCCTTTTATAGATAATGTAAAATGAATCATTCCTGAAAAAAATGGTAAAAAAAATCTTCAAAACTAATTATTACCAAATATGAGTAATATATATCAAACTGATCAATAATTTTATGTCACACCATTGTTTTCAACTAATTACTGATTAGTGTATATCAGTAACTTACTTTCCTTTTAGCATGCATGAGTGCATACTTTATGAAGGGATAAAATTCAAAAATCAACTATGCAACAGTGCAGTCGCAACTACTCAAATTTTTCACATTGACAGTTTCATTGCATTGTTCTTGATATTTACAAATGACGAAGTACATTTTAGCATCTATTGTTAGGAAATCTCGGTGTTTAAAATTTAGTAAAAATACATTTAACAAATGGTTCACAGCAATTAGAAATTTTAAATGTTGTAAGAGTTTTGTCAGAATTTAAGTGCTGATCAGAATTATGTCAGAAATGGAATCTCTCGCAAAATAAATAAACTACAAACTAAGGAAAACTTTTTTAATACAAATTGCATTTTCTTTATATGAATATAGCTTGCTTTTTTTTAATAAGAATATCAGAATAAACTCTTTAAAATTTTCTTTGAGATATTCATATTTATAAATAATAAATAAATTAATGTTCCTTGAATATTGTCAGATAAAGGGGTATTTGTATACTTCATGCTATATTGAAAGAATAAAAATTTCCATCTAGTGTGAAGCATCGTATATTCTCGTTCGTTTCTGCTTCCATTAAATGTTTAAATTGAATTATTCACGAGCAGCTTGTGAAGAATAGATAGCAGCATTGCTAATAACTAAAAATGTCTACACGCCAAGGTGAAACGGGTGACAGCTTCTATTAAAATCAAGGTTAATCTGAAATTTTTTTTTTCTAACACTGCCGCTGTGGCATCTTGTTAAGTACCACCTACCGGAAGACTTAGGAAGACGGCTTCTAAAGAAAGACGTTGAACTGATTTCGACACCCCACTTCGGCATGTGAGTAACCTCCACCTTCCTACCAACTTTGTCAGCAGGTGAAGACTGTTATTATGATAATTAAGTCATTTCCCCCTTGCCTAATCATTTTGTTTTTGCTGCGGAAACGCGGTGGATTTTCTTCCCAATCAACAGCTCGTCGCGTTCCAGGGTGTTGTGCTGCTGGAAATATTTGCGTCTCGTGACCTTGAAGACACGCACAACTGAACGGTGGTTGAAGACCATTGTTTCTGGTAAACCCGTGCAAAAGGTGAGCCAAGCATGTAAAGAGAAAAATCATGTCTTTCCTCAAAAAAGAAAAAGCTTTAGAAGTAAAAGAAAGAGGAGAATGTTTTTGTTTTGCCTAAAATATATCAAACTGCCTATGACATTAAGCGGATGAAAATGTATTTAAGTTGGGTATTCTCATTAATAACAAAATATTGTATTGTTAATTTATTCCTCCCACACATTTTGGAAACTGACTTTACATTTTGCATTAGCTTAAGAATTAATCAACTCTGTTAAACAATACCATTAATTGTAACTAAAAATTCAATCGTCTACTTTTTTTATATTATTATAGCTATTTGATGGTTTAATGTAGATTCAGAAGTAATTTTAGCTTTTTTTTTAAATTACAGTTAATTATTCAAATACACTATCGTTAAATATAAAGTTTTATATAAGTCTTATACTCAGTTAAAAGGGTAATTATTAAGCATTTAAGTCATGATTTTCTTCATTATTGATTTAAGAAAATAAAATAATTTGCTCTGATTTAAACAAGTGAAAAATACTAACAATTATATGATACTTTTTTTTTACACTGCAGTATTCTTTTTTATTGGTTTCATTAAAAATATGTATTAACACAAAATGTTATTAAACAAAAATATAAAAGATGATTTATATAGTAAAGTACATACGCTGTCACTTATTAATTTATTAAAATCTTACGCAACTATAATAATGTGAAATTTATTGTCATTGATAGTTATTTTTTTGAAAATAAGTTTTTTTTCTGATCTACTCATATTTGCGTATTACTTTCTGATTCATTCCACTGGTCGCCAATAGGCTTCGAGAATCTAGAAGTTAAATGAAAATTCCTGGTTGCATTTTCCGGTACTGTAACTCCTTGAACATGTCGCTTGTTTTCCGACCAATACGTGATAACTGGGTCCAAATACACTGAATATTCGAATTTCGGATTGAGATTGGCTTCCGGGTCGAATCCAGGAACATTGAAATCATCATGTGTCGTGCTAATGTAAGTTGGTGGAGATCTTGGTCTAAATTCTTGACGAGCCATATCTTCACTAATCTTTTGAAAGAGAAAACTGTCCATTAGCTGTCGCTTCTTTCCCACATTGTTAGATGGCGAAATAGAATAGGGCTGAAATAAAAAAGTAATTATATTAAGAAGCTATTTCTTACATAGTATTTTCAATCTGAATTTCCTAAAGCATAAGGAAAATACAATGATGCGAATAACTCATGTGTCGATCATGTTTTAAATTATAGCATTTACTAAAATAATTCATTCGCATAAAAACAAATATATTATTTTGAATTTAACTTGGAGAACATAAATTAAATTTTCATAGTGCTACTTTTAGTCATTACAAAAATAATTTTAACCATATTAAAAGAACCAAGAATTTAAAGTTGAAACATTGTAACTTATATTAAAATTTAAAACGATAGATTTATTCATATTTTATAAATTGTATGATTCATTTAACATCATTGCATATTACAAAATTTTAAAAATCAGAATGAGTCAGCAAAAAAGGGTGCTTAAATGACATTTTGGGGCCTCTTTTATTTATCTCCGGACATGGAGCATACATTTAATTTAATTTATAAACTCTACTTACTAATTTTAAACAATACTCTCAAAGTAGTATAAGTTAAAATTGGATAATGATCCTTAAACAAATATTAAAAGAATATAAAACTAAAATTTTTGAATTTTATTTGTTAAAACAAAGCTCGTATTAGTATTTATTTCAAAAAGATTATTTACAAATTTAGCTTCTCAATTCAGAAATAATATTTAATTTATTGAGAAAACGAATATTATAAATACATTTTATTGTATTTATACATAAATTTTAAAATAATATGACAATTTAATAATCATAGACTTTACCAATAAGGTATTTTTTGATGGGTTCAAAGAAAACAATTCAGATTTACTGGTTTTATCAATTAAAAATTTACTATGCTTTTATATATATATATATAGCTATGATTAAAAATTTAAAGGAGCCCACGTAGTTTTCATATATTTTATGTTAATAATTATAAATAATTCTTGTTCTATAATAAAAGATTCTATACTTCAATATTTAAGTAGAGATTAATATTTCAGTCTCTTATCTAAACGTAGATATTTCATTCATTTATAGTCATTAGCAAAACTCTAAATTATTATCCATTAAATCATGCTTCCATCAAGTGCTAGTAATAATTTTTACTACCAAGACGGTAACACTGATTGTAATTTTTTATTATTATTGTTTGAAAAGAATAACATTTACGTTCCCAAGTGAATCAGTTATGTAACAAGCAAATATGCAAATTAATACTTACATGTGAATTCAGAAGTCTAACATAATAGGAAAATGTAACATCGACCAAACACCCTATAAGGATTTATTAGAAAATGTTTTGTCGTTGCCAAATTAAATGCTGATTTCAACATGGTTTTAATACGCAAGTCTTCTGTAAAATTTTTCTCGTATGCAAATATTAATTGGAGTGCATTGAATCAGGTGTTACCATTTGCTAGATTTGTTGTAATAAAGCATTTTAATGTCTATATTACTAATCATTTTTAACTAATAATTATTTTCATTCTTAATGAAAAAGATGGAACCACAGGTTGCTATGGACAGAAATTTAATTTTTGTTATTTTTGTAATGATCATTTCATTGGATTTCTTCGGGTATAAATCCGACTGTTCTCTTAAAGTTTTGATGCTGTATCTTGGTGTGGAGTATGATATTCAAAAATAATCTTTAAATATATATATACTTGCATTTTATCATAAACTAAGTAGATATTTTTGGAAATCAGGTTGTGTATTTTCGAAGGAAATTAAAATTAAAAAGTGGTTGGAGACAACTATAAACAATAATTGACAGTTGGAAACATAAACTCATTCAAAACTTTGACAAGGGAAGATATTTCGCCCAGCTGTAAAAGTTTTATCGTTTTTCTTAAGGAGTCTAACAAACTAATAATTTGCATATTATGATAAAGTATTAGTTATGCTTTTGTGAAGTTATAAGTGTTTCACTGCTAAATTTGCTGAGAAAGTGATTAAGTTTGCATTAACAGAGATAAAAATATTTCGTTTATATAAATAATATTTTAGTGTTTCTATTATCGAGTTAAACACATAAATACAAATGCTCTTACTTTTGAACTAAAATGCTCGAAGTAATGGTATTACTTTTGTACAAAAATTATGGTTTATAATATTATTCAAATTGAGATCACATAATATTATACTTAATTGCCTAGATTTCAAATTACTTTGTGTTAAATTAATACAAAAAATAAAATATTGAATAAACAATCCATGTAAAAAAGTAAATAAAAATTTTAATTCATAAATTATTTGAGAAACCTTATATATTT
>JAPDSC010109786.1:19737-41173 GCA_026290005.1 Latrodectus geometricus
TATACAGAAATATTTTCACTGGCCAAAAGTCGTATTGAAAGGGTTAAATTAGAAGAATGATACTATTGTTAATAATTTTAATCTGTTTTATAATTTTTTAATTACAAATAACAGCTTGTAACACTCATAATTTAAAAAAATAATAAATTTTATATTTTTAATGAATATTTTAATATAAAAGAGAAGAATTTTTAATTTAGATTTCATTTCCCTTTCTATAAGATAATATTTTTCTCACAAAAAAATTCTGTCGGAAATAAAAGTTTAAAAAATCTTAATGCAAGAATCGAAAGTTTTGTTGTCGTGTGCCAGCCAGGCTAATAATATGGGGTGCGCTGCTCCACTTTTCCAACTGAACCATATTTGGTGTGGAGTCCGACTTCTTCAGTACACACATGCCATAGGTAACCGTTTACAGGGTAGGCAACCACACACACAAAGAAAGGACAAAGACAAGAAAGAGAGAGTACATCCATGTCCGAGCCAGGATTCGAACCCAGGTCCCACCCATCTGTAGTCAGGTACGCTAACCACTAGACAAGTTGGGCGGCATTCGGAAGTTTTAAAACTAAGAAATAAAAATCAAGAGTATCAAATTTTCGTGTGTTGATTTGTTTTCAATAATCTGTAAATTGTAATTTAATGTAATTTACTCTTAAAATTACCATACAAAAAGCCTTTAAATTAATTTTAATAAATAATAGCACTCTAAGATTATCATCCAAGGCACCAGAATGTATGATTTTAGAAAACAACTAAACTTTATCCAGATATATGGTTCACAAATAAAAATAAATTATTCTTAAGATTATTTTTTGGTAGTCAGTGACTTTGTTCAATAAAATTGCAATTATGGTATTGCTGTGAATTGCTCAAAATAAAATCTCAAAATTATATATTTAAAAAATTATTCCACTAAAATCATACTATCGTTTGATTTTTATAAAGCTCAACAATTATTTTAACACGATGAATAAACGATGAATAATTGTTGAAGACGTCCTAACAAGTATCATTTGTTATACATCTAAAAATTATGGTGTGAGAAAAGGTCCAAATGCAAAAGTGTAAACAATATGATAGCAAGATCAGATTTATGCAGATAAAATAGGCAAAAGTAAAGGAGAAATGAAAATTATGAAGCTACTCTTTAAAATTTTACAATTGTAAAATTTTACAAAATATTTAATTTAAGCGCATGACTTTTCCAAAAGGAAAATCCAAACGGAATCATTAAAAATTAATGTTTATTAAAATATATTTTTTATTTAAAAGAAATATTTATTGAAGTTAAATGTAAATTAAAAATGAGAGAAAAAAAAAACTTTATTCGATATCACCTTTTCTGCCTTACGAACAGAAGCAAAATAAATTTAATAGAAAATGGCGATTTAAATGAAAAATTGAAAGAATATAATATAATTTTAGATTTAAAATTTGTGATATTTCTAAGTCACTTTATAAAGAAAAAAATTTCAGAAAGTTAAATCTGTAAAATAAATTGGAAATTGAAGTTGGTTGTAAAATTAAGAAAACATTGAAAGCATTATTAGTAGTAAATCGAATGGTAAAATTTTATGTTTGTGGGTATAAAAAATTTGTTTTTATTAAAGAATAACACTAAATTAGATAAATATATTTTTGATTATCTTTTTTGCATAAATATTAATTCATTACATAAAAAATTATAAAATTTAATTTTTAATTACAAGTTAAATAAAATTATAATTAACTTTTTAAAATACATATATTTCTAAAAATTATTCGTGATATCATATAAATTTCTCTATATATTAAAGATGCTTTGTATATGGCATACAATTACTTATTTTAATGTTTAAACAAAATTATTAAATTATCTATTATTATGACTGGCTATTAAAGGCATATGCAAATATATTACCTAATTATCTTTTATTAAGTGAAAGCATGTACAATTTAATATAATATCCGTTATTTTCTAGAAATTTTCGAAACAACTCAATAATGGCTGGGATTTTATTAATCACACCTTACACAACGCCAGAAAAAGTATCATATTGCCCTAATCCATCATATTTGCGTCAAAAGTATGTCAACTCGGGGACAAAATCCCCTGAAAGCAGTTTCTGTATTTGTTATATCTTTACATCAAATGTTCTACTTTTATCAGATTTCTTTTTATTCTTGGAATAAAGTTTGTTACGGGAAAAAGTATGTTTGTATGAGAGGAATGCACGATTGACGGTGGCACTTGTATTTTTTGAGAAAACATGCAGTTGAGCATGACAAATAGTGGGTACTTAGATTTTTTAAGGGGGAAAAAATCAGTTCCATGTAAACATGGTTTTTTCATTTTTATTGAGAACTGCATACGTATATATAAAAAATAAGTTACTTCAGGAATTTTTGAAATATATTGAAGTTGTAATGTAACGAAAAAATGTGCATCACTTAAAATTATTCCATGAAATGTTCAAAAATTAATAATGACTCAAATTATACAAGTTACACCTAAGACCATGCCAGAAACCCTAAAATATTCTCCAAACCCATCATATATATATTTTTATTAAAATTAAATATATATTAAATGCAAAGTTTCTAATTATTTTAAACAAAAAATATTTTACATAGAAATTTTAAAATTAAACAACGTTTATAAAAACTTTTTAGTATTTTTTGTATAAATAGTTTTTGAAAAGTTTTAATTAGTTATAAAAAATATAAATGCAGAATTATAAGGAAACAATCATTTTCATGAATGATGAAACAGGGGCTTAGGAATTCATATCTCCAAAATTCCTCAAAATTATTTAAAAAAAATGTTATAAAAATGTCTTTTAATTAAAGAAGGTTTCTAAATTCAACTAATTCATTTAATTCTGTAAGAATTAAAAAATTTAATTTTAATATGGACAAATATTTAAGTAAATTCATTAAAATTTAATTTATTGTGGGCAGACACTTATGAAACATTCGTTTCTGTAATTAAATTTAATTATTTATATTATTTTACACTGTGGTACCAGGTCATTTAAATATAAAATAAGCGTAATAAAAAAAAATTTTTTTTATTACTGAAAAAAAGTATTTCCGAATTATTTTTTCTATTTTCGAATGAATAATTAAAAAAAAAATCAGCAATGAAGCATGAATTACATTTAAAAACCCTCCAACTATTTTAGAAAAGAAAATTTTTATTCTATAAAATGTGAGTAATTTTTATTTTGTATTATTCAACTCCAAACTTTTTTGATTACTGACTATTTAATAAAACGGATTATATTTTGTTATTTTTCAAAGTTTTGTTTGTTATTTAATGTTGTTTCTAATCTTTATTTTGCTAAAATGTTGCAGTTTAAATAAATACTAATAAGTGATGAAAAATAATCATTTATTTGTTTATTTATTTTGCCAAGAGGATTAATTCAGCTTTTCCCACATTCTCTCATTTTTACACACGATTCAATAAACGCACAAAAAATATGTTAGTTTTTGAAACATCTGTTTTCTTACACATAGCTGTAGTTGAAATTCTATCTAAAAACGGTCTTATTTGTAAATTAATATCTTACTCTTTATATTCTCTTCAATGTATTACAGTGTATTACATTGTTAAAGTATACAAATAGGCTAAATTGATTTGATTTGATTTTAGATACTTAGCTGTGTGCCTGCCCTTGGGCATCTACAAAATAGGCTAAATTAATTTCAAATGGTGTTATATATATTTAAAAATGAGCAACAAACACAGTTATGGTTCATTGATAGGTTTAAATTAATATTGATTTAGTGAGAACTTTTAACTGATTCCTCAATTATTACGTCTATAAGGCTTTCTGTGATTATTTACATTCACGCGTGAATAATTTTTTATGATAGTGTAATAACTGAATCCTCAATTGCTTATATATTCGCTTGTGTTATAAGAAATGAGAGTATTATTTATGATCAAGGTAAGTTATTTTATTGAATTAACTTTTATTATATTACCATTTTATTTTACTTTAGTACTTATTTCAAATACTCACATCAGTGAAGCTAGAAGTTTTTTGCTTTCCTTATAAGTACTGAAACTAATTGAACAGAATACACGCACTTTTTGCTCGCTTGAACTACTATCATGTTTAACATTAAAAAGAAATCAAATCTACAACCGATGATCTTAAAATTAAAAGTTCTCAAAATGCTTAATTCAAATTATACAAGAATGTTGCGTTTCGTGAAATTAATTAAATTTTCAAGCATAAAGTGAAAAAAAAAGATAATTTTGTACATTACTAAGCAAGAATATTCTTTTCAAGCAATTCAGCAGAAAAAAAAGCTCTTTCTTAATTACACTGAGTCCACTTAAAACGTGGAAAGCAGATCTTCATCACATTCTTTTAACAAGCAGAAAAAAGAAATTACCATTCGCGTGATTGTATCGTCTTGTTTTAACGTGAATCAATGGGTGTCTCTATGGTGACCGGAATTTTATTTGTGCCTGCTTTTTTTTCCTTCTCAACTTTAGATATTAAGCTGAAGCTGAAATCTGCAGGATTTTTTTTCTCGTGGAGTTTTGCCTTCTGCATTTCTTTAGATGAAGCAAAATTTTTAAAAGTTGGTTTAAAAATAAAAATATGTCGAATATTATTTTACCCGAAAATGAAAATTATCAATTGCAATGTGATCCGAAGGACTTAAAGTTACCCCATCGTTTAGACCTTGGTGTGAATTTTCAACACTCTGAGTTATCGACAACTCATCGAACTGATTTTAAGGTGAGAATATTTTATTTCTTTAACATTAGGTTGAATTGATGTATTTGTAGTTTTCGATTACATTTTTGATATAACTATGCTTCGCACATTTGTAAAAATTTACTGCTCGATCACCCTTGGCGACTTTTCGAAAGTCTTGCCAAAAAGCTCGCCATTTTGCACAAGTGCAATCTTTAAAAAAAATTGTCGGTGTGTAAAAAATGGATAGCTAGAAAAATGTTATTCATCGTCAAATGTGGAAAAATCGCGCCAAGGGTGACCATATAGTAAATCTGATCCGAACATTTATAAAATCTTAAACACAGTTCATGAAACAAATTCGAAAGCTTTTAATGTTAAATATATAAAATTCTGTTTCAAATTAGATACTTTTTTCTGAAACTGAGCCTAAAGAATTTACTTGTTAATAGATAAAACTGAAACAGTTATAAATTATTGTTGAGAAAAAAAGACTCATTTAAATGTCTGCTTAATCACAATTGTATGTAAATATAAATACATGTCAGTAAGCAATATCTGGTGTTAGGAGCAAGAAATAGATGTATTGGTTGTTTTGGTCTGTAAAAATTAAATAGCTAATAGAAGAAGGTTGTTCCAAGAGCTAATTAATTTAATAATTATTTGCGTATCAAAGATTTAGTAAACAATGCTGTATAGTAGCTTGTATATTTAGAAAATGCATAATAATATTCATTAGGTTGCTAAAATTGGAGTTAAATTTAATTTGGAGTTAAAACTATACTTTAGTGTGCCCCCTTGGCAAACATGGCGATTTTTGTTTGGCTATCGTTTTTATTGGTGATTTTTGTTGGCACAGAACAATCAATTGCTCTGTTGCAATCAGAATATGATTTGGTTTTGGCCAGCTTGCCGATCAATCGCGATTACAACTTAGCGAGAATCAAAAGGTCACCCTAAAGTATAGTCGAACCAATTTGGAACCCATATGAAAACTGTTTTGTTATCATTCCTAAATAATAAATGTTTATTCTTAAATATACTACAAATTCCTAAAAACAAGTAAATCTTAATTTCTTTTTTACTCATAATTCTTTTAAACATCATTAATTTAGTATTCTAGGCAATTATGCAGACAAACCTTTCTTAAAGAATCTTATTGCGTTTACTAAGTTTAATATCATGTATTTCATGATGTAGTGATATTTAAGCATACATCTATGTCATATGAAGTGATTAAAAATTCATTTAAGTAGTATATAATCTAAATATTATTAATTTAAATATCAATGGTTTTAGATTTTTACGATTAAATATTTTACATTTATAATTTATCTTAAACATTCCTTATCATTTATTTTTATTTACTTGGCCTTAATACAGAATAATTCTTGAAATATTTACGACTATTAAAGAAAAATCATAACCATAATTATTTGTTATTAAATTAACTTTATTTAGGGACGTAAAAGAATCGTCATTATATGTATAAGGAAGGTTTCGTGCGTTGAATGTATTGTGTATTCAAGCTTAATTTTAATTTACTTAATTCAGAATAATATTGTAAGTTCTTTAATTCTTATATGTATAAAGGTAGTTTTATCATTTTTATTTGTAATTAATAATTGTTTTTCCATAATTTTAATTTATGGAATTTATAATCTAATTAATTACTTTCTTAGCTTACAGGAATGATTCTTTCATTAATTAAGGATTATAATATTTTCAGCCTAAGCCATTTTCTTCCTTTTTAGAGCGCTTGGGATTTTCTGGTGGCAAATATTTAGCATTTAACACTTCTTCTTTTGAATATTATGTTGGTAAACTTCAAACACGTCAATATTAATTCTCAGTAATTTCCGAAAATAGAAATACTCATCTTTCCAATCGAGAGTCCATAAAAATTTTCCAGTTCTTCTTTCAACCTTTACTTCATTTATCATAGACAATTCGATTTCTATAAATTGTCTATGAAAATTTTAAGATTTCTAAAGGTAAAGGAATGAGAAATATATAAGGTTTCTCAAATAATTTATGAATTAAAATTTTTATTTGCTTTTTTACATGGATTGTTTATTCAATATTTTATTTTTTGTATTAATTTACCTCGAAATAATTTGAAATCTAGGCAATTAAGTATAATATTATGTGATCTCAATTTGAATAATATTATAAACCATAATTTTTGTACAAAAGTAATACCATTACTTCGAGCATTTTAGTTCAAAAGTAAGAGCATTTGTATTTATGTGTTTAACTCGATTATAGAAACACTAAAATATTATTTATATAAACGAAATATTTTTATCTCTGTTAATGCAAACTTAATCACTTTCTCAGCAAATTTAGCAGTGAAACACTTATAACTTCACAAAAGCATAACTAATACTTTATCATAATATCCAAATTATTAGTTTGTTAGACTCCTTAAGAAAAACGATAAAACTTTTACAGCTGGGCGAAATATCTTCCCTTGTCAAAGTTTTGAATGAGTTTATGTTTCCAACTGTCAATTATTATTTATAGTTGTCTCCAACCACTTTTTAATTTTAATTTCCTTCGAAAATACACAACCTGATTTCCAAAAATATCTACTTAGTTTATGATAAAATGCAAGTATATATATATTTAAAGATTATTTTTGAATATCATACTCCACACCAAGATACAGCATCAAAACTTTAAGAGAACAGTCGGATTTATGCCCGAAGAAATCCAATGAAATGATCATTACAAAAATAACAAAAATTAAATTTCTGTCCATAGCAACCTGTGGTTCCATCTTTTTCATTAAGAATGAAAATAATTATTAGTTAAAAATGATTAGTAATATAGACATTAAAATGCTTTATTACAACAAATCTAGCAAATGGTAACACCTGATTCAATGCACTCCAATTAATATTTGCATACGAGAAAAATTTTACAGAAGACTTGCTTATTAAAGCCATGTTGAAATCAGCATTTAATTTGGCAACGACAAAACATTTTCTAATAAATCCTTATAGGGTGTTTGGTCGATGTTACATTTTCCTATTATGTTAGACTTCTGAATTCACATGTAAGTATTAATTTGCATATTTGCTTGTTACATAACTGATTCACTTGGGAACGTAAATGTTATTCTTTTCAAACAATAATAATAAAAAATTACAATCAGTGTTACCGTCTTGGTAGTAAAAATTATTACTAGCACTTGATGGAAGCATGATTTAATGGATAATAATTTAGAGTTTTGCTAATGACTATAAATGAATGAAATATCTACGTTTAGATAAGAGACTGAAATATTAATCTCTACTTAAATATTGAAGTATAGAATCCTTTATTATAGAACAAGAATTATTTATAGTTATTAACATAAAATATATGAAAACTACGTGGGCTCCTTTAAATTTTTAATCATAGCTATATATATATATATATATAAAAGCATAGTAAATTTTTAATTGATAAAACCAGTAAATCTGAATTGCTTTCTTTGAACCCATCAAAAAATACCTTATTGGTAAAGTCTATGATTATTAAATTGTCATATTATTTTAAAATTTATGTATAAATACAATAAAATGTATTTATAATATTCGTTTTCTCAATAAATTAAATATTATTTCTGAATTGAGAAGCTAAATTTGTGAATAATCTTTTTGAAATAAATACTAATACGAGCTTTGTTTTAACAAATAAAATTCAAAAATTTTAGTTTTATATTCTTTTAATATTTGTTTAAGGATCATTATCCAATTTTAACTTATACTACTTTGAGAGTATTGTTTAAAATTAGTAAGTAGAGTTTATAAATTAAATTAAATGTATGCTCCACGTCCGGAGATAAATAAAAGAGGCCCCAAAATGTCATTTAAGCACCATTTTTTGCTGACTCATTCTGATTTTTAAAATTTTGTAATATGCAATGATGTTAAATGAATCATACAATTTATAAAATATGAATAAATCTATCGTTTTAAATTTTAATATAAGTTACAATGTTTCAACTTTAAATTCTTGGTTCTTTTAATATGGTTAAAATTATTTTTGTAATGACTAATAGTAGCACTATGAAAATTATGTTCTCCAAGTTAAATTCAAAATAATATATTTGTTTTTATGCGAATGAATTATTTTAGTAAATACTGTAATTTAAAACATGATTGGCACATTTATATGAGTTATTCGCATCATTGTATTTTCCTTATGCTTTAGGAAATTTAGATTGAAATTATTATGTTAGAACTAACTTTTTAACATCATTACATTTTTATTTCAGCCCTATTCTCCTTCGCCATCTAGCAATGTGGGAAAGAAACGACAGCTAATGAACAATTTTCTCTTTCAAAAGATTAGTGAAGATATGGCTCGTCAAGAATTTAGACCAAGATCTCCACCAACTTACATCAGCACGACACATGATGACTTCAATGTTCCTGGATTTGACCCGGAAGCCAATCTCAAACCGAAATTCGAATATTCAGTGTATTTGGACCCAGTTATCACGTATTGGTCAGAAAACAAGCGACGTGTTCAAGGAGTTACAGTACCGGAAAATGCAACCAGGAATTTTCATTTAACTTCTAGATTCTCGAAGCCTATTGGCGACCAGTGGAATGAGCCAGAAAATAATTCGCAAATATGAGTAGATCAGAAAAAAATTATTAATATTTGTTTACATTTCCCAACAACAGTATAATTTTGGCATTATTATAATTGTATCAGGTTTTAATAAATATAATAAGTGATAACGTATGTACTTTACTATATAAATCATCTTTTATATTTTTGTTTAATAACATTTTGTGTTATAGATATTTTCAATGAAAATAGTAAAAAAGAATGCTGCAGTTTAAAATATTTATGATATAATTATTAATATTTTTCACTTGTTTTAATCAGAACAGTGGTAAAAAGTATCACACAATTATTAGTGCCCTTCACTTGTTTAAATAAGAGCAAATTAATTTATTTTCTTAAATTAATTATGAAGAAAATCTTGACTTAAATGCTTAATAATTACTCTTTTAACTGATTATAAGACTTATATAAAATTTCATATTTAACGATAGTGTACTTGAATAATTAACTATAATTTTAAAAAGCTAAAATTACTTCTGAATCTACATTAAGCCATCAAATAGTTATAATAATATAAACAAAATTAGATGACTGAATTTTTAGTTACAATTGATGATATTGTTTAACAGAGTTGATTAATTAAAAATCAATCACGCATTTTGGAAATTCCCTTTATATTTTGCATTAGTTTAAAAAAAATATAAAGGGAATTTCCAAAATGCGTGGGAGGAATAAATTAACAATATTTTGTTATTAATGACAATACCCAATTTAAACATATTTTCGTCCGCTTAATGTCTTAGGCAGTTTGATATATTTTAGGCAAAACAAAAACATTCTCTTCTTTCTTTTACTTCTGAAACTTTTTCTTTTTGAGGAAAGACATGATTTTTCTCTTTACATGCTTGGCTCACCTTTTGCGCGGGTTTACCAGAAACAATGGTCTTCAACCACCGTTCAGTTGTGCGTGTCTTCAAGGTCACGAGACGCAAATATTTCCAGCAGCACAACACCCTGGAACGCGACGAGCTGTTGATTGGGAAGAAAATCCGCCGCGTTTCCGCAGCCAAAACAAAATGATTAGGCAAGGGGGAAATGACTTAATTATCATAATAACAGTCTTCACCTGCTGACAAAGTTGGTAGGAAGGTGGAGGTTACTCACATGCCGAAGTGGGGTGTCGAAATCAGTTCAACGTCTTTCTTTAGAAGCCGTCTTCCTAAGTCTTCCGGTAGGTGGTTCTTAACAAGATGCCACAGCGGCAGTGTTAGAAAAAAAATGTCAGATTAACCTTGATTTTAATAGAAGCTGTCACCCGTTTCACCTTGGCGTGTAGACATTTTTAGTTATTAGCAATGCTGCTATCTATTCTTCACAAGCTGCTCGTGAATAATTCAATTTAAGCATTTAATGGAAGCAGAAACGAACGAGAATATACGATGCTCCACACTAGATGGAAATTTTTATTCTTTCAATATTGCATGAAGTACACAAATACCCCTTTATCTGACAATACTCAAGGAACATGTATTTATTTATTATTTATAAATATTAATATCTCAAAGAAAATTTTAAAGAGTTTATTCTGATATTCTTATTAAAAAAAAGCAAGCTATATTCATATAAAAGAAAAGCAATTTGCATTAAAAAAAGTTTTCTTCAATTTGTAATTTATTTATTTTGCGAGAGATTCCATTTCTGACATAATTCTGATCAGCACTTAAATTCTGACAAAACTCTTACAACATTGAAAATCTCTAATTGCTGTGAACCATTTGTTAAATGTATTTTTACTAAACTTTAAACAACGAGATTTCCTAACAATAAATGCTAAAATGCACTTCGTCATTTGTAAATATCAAGAACAATGCAATGAAACTATCAGTGTGAAAAGTGTGAGCAGTTGCGAGTGCACTGTTGAATAGTTGATTTTTGAATTTTATGCCTTCATAAAATATGCACTCATGCATGCTAAAAGGAAAGTAAGTTACTGATATACACTAATCAATAATTGGTTGAAAACAATGGTGTGACATGATGTTATTGATCACTTTGATATATATTACTCATATTTGGTAATAATTAGTTTTGAAGATTTTTTTTACCATTTTTTTCAGGAATGATTCATTTTACATAATCTATAAAAAGGTTTAAGCAGCAAAAAACATAAATATATATATGCATCCACGATTTTTTCTCAAAATATTAAGTACAGGAGCATAGCGAAAACTTTTATTAAAATATGTTCCGGTAAATTTTTAAAATACCGAGCAGATGCAAGCCGTAAATGGTTGAGAATTTCCATAACCAAAATTTTACATAGCTACAAATTTATTTAACTAAAACACACAACCAGTTAATCACAAACTTGATGAAATTTTTAAAAATTGAAGGTGAGTGAGTTAATGAATAATTCTTACATCAGATCGCGCACGAGATTAATGATTTTATCATTATGCAGTTACAAAATTGCTTTGCACTGTCATCATGAAAGTTGTAAGCTACTTGATGTAAATTAATCCACGCTCCTGATATTACCACTTCCAATGACGCAGTCTTATAATAAGTATCAGTGGAGATAAAAATATCCCTTACTCACACTCTGCACAGTGGAAAGTTGAGTCATGAAACTCAATTAATATTTAGTTCCGTCATCAGAAACATGCCAACGTGATGCTGCATCTGTTGCAGAATATTACCCTTCGCCAAGGACAGCATGATTGCGACTTCACTTTCTGTTTGACCTCCCAGGTGAAGGTCTTGGCTCTTACTGGGGAAACTGACACGATTTCACCTGAAGATGCCAATTCCATTACCATCACCTCACACAGTGTATAAGTTTCCTACTGATTGTTTACTTTAGAAGTTTGATATTGGGAATCACATTCCAAGTTGCTTCCTTTAGGAATCACATGAATATAAATCATGAAATTTCAATGTATTTGATGCAATCATAAGCTTGATTCTATTTTTCAATGATCACATGCAGTAAAATATAAATGAAATTAATATGCAGATTTTCCATTAAAAATTTACTTATTTCATGTACTATGTCATAAGAGTTATGTGAAAATGAAGAAAAATTGTGAGTCAATTTCTGCAGCATATAAATTAGCCTTTCAATTTTAAAAACAGTTGTAAATTTGAATTACATAAGCTGTTGATTTAAAACAGCAATTTTTACAAATGTTCACAGAAAATAGTAATTTAAGAAATTTAAAAGCCACTGATACATGTTAATAATATTTAATTAAAAACCATTAATATTTAATATTTATTTAAATAGTTAATTATTATGATATTGCTTAAAAATTGATCATCTATGTTTCCAAAATTTAACCGTCTTAACTTTAAAAAATTCAATACAATTCTAGCTGATCAATTTCTGATTGATTTATTTAATTTGTTTACTCTTCTCCCTTAAAAATTCTGTCATAATAATTATGCATACTAAAATAGAAAGATCTGCTTGAAACAGTACGTTGAATATGCAATACATATGCATGCAAAATATACGTATTTATTATAACACATCAGAAAATTTATGAATAAAGAAATGTTCAGGATGCACAACATGTAAAAGGAACCTAATTAATGTAAAGCAAGCATGAAATCTTTTATGTCTTTACCATCTGGAATAAAGCACACAAACTTTTATAATGCTGATGCCTGAGTAATGATCAGAAATGTTCTTAAAGAAAAAAACAAAATAATTCTAGTAAAGTTAGTAAAAATATTCAAAATACCAAAATGTCATATTCAATGGTCGAAAAAAGACTAATTCTAGAAAGAATTTCTCTCGATATGTAGAGTCGCGAATAAATATTTTTCCAATTTAATTGTTATTAATTTGAAAATTCCTTATGCCACTAGATGAAATTTAGATTAAATAAAGCAAATAATGGTATAATTAAGCATATAAAAATAATTTTAACATACATTATAAGCGAAAAGTTCAGAAACAATGCAAATGATTGAATATAATTATGAGATTAAAATACGCTTCTATATATCAAAAAGTATCTTCAATGTAATTTAGCATATTTGAGCTAAATTACACTGAAGAACTGATAAATCTGGTATATATTATTACATCAATTATCTAAAGAATGAAAATATTTTGTATTGACATGAACTCGAAAAGTCACTGGAAGCCATGGAAAAACATAGGCATTCACAGCTTCTAAAATACTCAAAAATTTATGAAATTGAGGTGTAAAGTAGTCAATGATTCACACAGTTTTCTCAATAGAATCCCAAACGTACTTCAGAGAATTAAAATTAAAAAATATG
Source organism: Latrodectus geometricus (assembly GCA_026290005.1). Taxonomy (NCBI): domain Eukaryota; kingdom Metazoa; phylum Arthropoda; class Arachnida; order Araneae; family Theridiidae; genus Latrodectus; species Latrodectus geometricus. The sequence goes on from JAPDSC010109786.1 coordinate 33,303, forward strand.
ATTAGCCCTACACAAAAAATCACGAACCATTATGAACTATTCCTTCAACCAATCGGTGACGAATACGGAGGTAGATAAATGCATATCTGTCTCAGATATTTGAATTTATGTCAAAAATTCATTTCCGTGATCAAATGTTCATTCGGAATAAATCGACAATATGTATCAGTGTCAAAAGTACAATAATGCTACTTATAATATATGTCCAATTCAGTTAAAGTGAAGTTTTCAAACAAAAATGGCATCGTCACTAGTTAATAGAATTTTTTGCTATCAGGTAGGATCTGTTGGTTCAGGTAGATTACATTATGTGCAGACTTTGCCTGCAGTATTTTCACTTAGAATATTTTCGAAACATTGTTCATTTTTCTAAGTTAAAATGATTTTATTGGTTATTCTGATTTCATGTTAATCTTTGGAAATTATTTTCTACATTCATTAGAAAGACAATCATGTATTGAAAATTGCCGTTGACGATTGAAAAGAGATGATTGCGTGGCAATTTACACATTGTGATCTAGCAACATTAAATTTATTTGATTTGTTGCGCAATTACTTATTGCTACAATCGGGTCAACCAGCTTAGGCTTCCTCATCCTTATGACGTTGATTTAAGCATTTAATTCTGAGAGAAACAATTTCACTTAAATCGACATAATCACTGCTCATCCTTGACACGAAGTATTTGAAATCCGAAAGTCTTCACTGTTCCTGACATGGAATGGATTCATGCGTTGGCCATGGACGATCGAGTCATATACATATATATAATAGGTTCTTCTTATTCATTTTATTAACTATGACTGATATTTCTTGCAATATTTCTTTTTATCTTGTTAAATATTAATGTCATTCTCATATTCCTTTTCCGATGGCGTTTTGATCTAAAGTTTTAATGTCCAGCTACATAATATTAGATGATTTTACTCGTTTTGTATTTCTCATATATGCCCTCATTTTCAGTTAGGTTCATTTTTATTAAAATTTTAAACAAAGGATTCTACGGTATTTGAAGTGTTTTATTTAAAAAATACATTCTCTCTCTCTCTCTCTCTCACACACCATTATCATTATTTCGTTGTATTTCACGGGCCCCACTATTAATAATAACCAGTAATATAGTTTGGATTATAAACTTTATTTAGAAGCTTATTTGACGATGAGATTTCCCCCCCCATTGTGGTACTGTAAAACTTTCAATAAAATTCAAGTTTTCAAAAGTATAATGTTGAATCTCAAAAGTTTGTAGAACAGTATGAAATTGTTAACCATTGTTAAAAAAATTTTAAGAATTAGTCGAAATTTTTTAATGATATTTTTGGCACGTATTATTTGTCATATCATATGCTTTCAATAGAAAATACTCATATCAAATACTTCTAATAAAGGGAGAATACATTTCCGAATGAATTCTTACTATAAATATGAAGTTTAAAAATTTAATAAAAATATGATACATTACAAAATAAAATGATACATTACAAAATAAAATGTATACCATGTATCATTTACTTAATGTTTAAAAGAGATAAATATACTCACAATAAAAAAATTACTAACAAAATTTTCACAGTTTAACGAACGAATAAGTTTAAATAAAATTTTTTTTAAAAATGAGAATCTACAAATTTCAATACGTAATAGAATAAAAATTCAATATTGAATGCTTTTGTATTGACATTTGTGCAGATGTCATTAAATTCAAATACATTTTTCTAATTACAAACCTTCTGTTAAAAAAAATCCTTCTCGCATTCCTGAAGACAAAATAAATTGCCTCTACGTGAAAATCGGAAATGTATTTTTCTTCGTGTTTTGTCAGACGATTTTCATTCGAATTCGAAACAAAATTTTTTCTCTAAGAAACGCAAGCCTAAAGCAATTCTAAGAAAGAATGCGGAAGTTTTAATTTGTTTAAGATTTATTTTAATTCTCGCTTGGAGAATTATGTGAAATTTCGTTACAATTTCGTTTTACACTTTCTCATGCAATTGAAAATGTTTTTTTTTTCTTCAGAGTTTGCGGCAATCGAGCAAAACCATTTCCATCGCCTAGAGCTGTTTAAGTAAGTTTTAGAAATTAAGTAATTTTTACCAAATTCTGATATGGTTAGCAATTTAAAATAACTTTTTATTTATTTTGAAATATCTTTTTGAAACTTCAAACTATTCAAAAATATTTTTATTCCATTGAAACTGCCAACTAAATAATTCTCTAAGTCAATTTTCAAAAGCATTTTTAATTTAGCCTCTTATAAGTAATTCAAAAGGCAATTCATATGAAAATTAGAATGCGTTTTATAGATTTAGAGGTTTATATTTTTATCGTATATGATTGTATTTTGGGAATTTTCAGTAGTCCTAGGGTGCGTTAGTTCCTTCATACTCCAGGACCACCAGATATGAAAACAGATATATCAACCATAGACCTTGGCCCCTATATAGCTGTCGTACTGCTGAGTGAGGGAGTAATTTGTATAATATTTTGAGCATCGTTTATTTCCTACTTCTGGATTTGAATTAAAGGAAGTTTATAATTTGTATAGTTAATTTACCTAGATTACGCTTTAACACATTTTAACCAAGCTACAGTTTGAATACTAACATTTTGATAGGTAACATAGATACAGCAAATTGCATAATCATAATATTTTTCAATTCGTTTCAAGAATTTTCGATTACAAGAAATTTTTTATAAGCTAATTTAAAATTTTCAAAATAGGAAAAATCGTGTGTGTCAATTTCATTTAAATTTTTTGAAGCATGTGAAAATATATTCCCTTATACATTCCCGAGCTACCTTCCGTTTCTTTGGAGGGGAGGGGGGTATGAAACTTGGATCGTCATTCCATTTTTGAATATCTTTGATTTATAAATAATGACTCCTACTCCTACTTATTTACATCCATTTAAAAAAAGTATTTGTTAAAATCACAAGTAAAGTAATCCTACATATTTTTAATTGAATGATTAATCAAATTCTTAAATGAAATCATTGGTTTATAAATCTTGTTACAAACATTGTCAGAAATAAGTTTTGCGTGGAGCAACAAAAGTTGATAACTGTTCGAAGCATAATACATTCATTTAATAAATTTAATAATTCCTACCGTGATCTTTGCAATACATATTTTTAATAATTAACATATTAGGTTTGGGAAAAAGAAATCCATTATTTTTACATGAACTTTTTGTAACTTTTTTCAGATTCGCTTTGTAAAAAGGTTTAAAACAGTTTTCATGTAGATTTTTAGGTCTTGTGCGAAGCTACGACTGCTGACATGCTGTCAAGTTTGATAATTTTTGATATTTTATAGACAGTCTCGACGAAGTTGTATCCATGCGAGATGCATCTTTAGCATCCAAATACCCAAACGGAATCAACGAAACGAAAATTGTGCGTAACTGGTTGTTACAGGATATATAGGACGATAAACACCTTTCACAATTTTAGCCACCTGGCTATCTTTTTCGCCGTTACAAGAGAAAAACGAAAATGCATCGAATTTTCTGTTTATTGTCTTCCATTTTTCAAACCTTGTACTCGTAACTGAATTAATCAAACAAAAAACAGCAAGAGGATATATTTATTGTCAAATGTCACCTTTCCAACGAGCATAAATCTGAAATTGTTTGATAGATACCTCACGAGATATCGATCACTACAGACGTCTACCGAAAAAATAATGGATTACTTTTTCCCCAAACTAATATATTGAGTAATATACAGTACTAATTATTCTCAAGAAACGATCACTATTTAAAACAGTAACTAGTATGAAAACCTTGTCGGGACAGGAAAAAGTGTTTTATACTAGTTTTTCTGCCGTTAGTCACACAGGATATCCCTTCATTAAAACCAGATCTCTAAAAAAGCAAATTACAAGTAGCTACTGAGGTTCAAATCCGAACAAAGAAATAAAAGACAGAAAATAATACTTTTAAGACGTCTAGGAGCTGCTAGACCTATAAGTTCTGTGTAGAATGGAAATTTTCAGATGTGTGTGAAAGACCTAATTTAACTTTATATTCTTTTTAAGAGAAAACCAGACAATGGAGTCATATTTTAGGTTCTTCTATTTTATATTTCAGTAGAAAGAGACACAGAAGATTTGAAAGGCTGTATTAAATAAATGACATATTTATAAATCATTGATACAACTTGTATATCTGAAGCATTTAGTTAAAGAGACATTTCAATCGATGACATCAAATTTAACATAATCTCTCTCTCTTATCCAAATACTATACTTTATCAGTGAATTTACATAAATGTAATATTTTAATAATGGATTTTAAGCATTTCAATAAATAACTATATTAGATCATCGCTGTCATACTTTACGGATATAAATGGGATATGTTGATGTTGTTCTTGTAAAATATAACAAGAACAACATCAACATATCGTATTTATATCATTTCACCCCAAGTTGCCAATTAAATAATGATTTTGGCTTTTAGGAGATTCTTCACATAGATAGGTATATTTTTGACATTGAACATTGATAACATTAAAGCTATTATATATTGATGAGTCTTGATTTACACAATGTGTCATTTTCATAAGTCGAAAAAGTCTCAAACAACCTCCTGGACAGATATGCATGTTAAAAACAGAAAACCCATTTTTAATTTTCTTTATTCATCGTTACTTAAAATGAAAATTCACTTTGAAGAGTAGGGTCTTACAATTAAACCACCAAAAACCAAAACTATTGTGGACAAGGAAGATTAAACAATAACAATTTAATAAATCCATTTAAGTTAAGAGCATTAGCACAGTTTTAAATATTGCACCAATCTTAAATTCATACTGTAATAATATAATCGTAGTTTTATATTTCAAAGCTATACATTAGGTTAAATTAATTGACCAAAATTATCCAGAGGAAAATGTTCTTCACGCAAACGTCTAAAATCGTATGGAATTGATTAAATTAGGGAAACGCAAATGTGTAAAGTCATATGAAATCGATTAAATAGGGAAAAACACAAAGTCAGGTATTCGTGATGACACGATTTGAGCAAATCTTATTTTATTTCGTCGGTGAGAGTGTGCTGAAGAATTAGGAGAGAAATGCTGATAATGAAGAGTATAAACACCAAATGGATCGTACGGCTTGCATCGATGAAAACAGAGTTGCCATTCAATTATAATTGCGTATTTTATTTTGATGAGCCAACTCGGTAGGATCCTACTGTTAAATGTTCGAAGTTGTGAAATGTCTCGTGATTTGTCATACAACCTGCGCAATCCCATACATCAACTGTAGTAAGATTGACTTCGCTTAATTCGATGACGCTTTGCGCAACTGATGTAACCTCTAACTCTCAAATGATCAACCCTCTGCATCATAGTTTTCGAAGAAATTCGTTTGGGTATAATCTGCCTGTAAGAGACTGCAAAATTCCACTGAAATTACAAGGATTCATATTTGTTGTGCTATATATTTTCATTACAAAGATATCATTTTGTACTGTTCATTAAAAGTATTTTAAGAACTTAAAGAGCAATTTTTAACCACTTTGTCAATATATTTAACTATGTTTGACAATATAAGCTTAATATTGCTTGTAAATATAACGAATGACTTTTGATTAGTAACATATGAGTTTTGGTGTTTATTATTTTAATAGTATACGTGTATTATTTTTTAGCTAATTAATCATTGAAAGAAACGAAAAATATTATGATGGTATTTGTAATTACTAAAATCTCTTGTAATTACAAAAAATAGTAATCAAAAATTTTTTAAATATTTTTGTGATGAGATTTTATTATTATTTTTAATATTTAAATAACGCTGCGTCTAAAGAACAGTATTTTAATTTTTCTGTTAGACGAATTCAGCACTCAAGTTTTTGCGATATTAAATATTCCATAGAATTTGGCAAGATTACTTTAATTCCCAATCTGTATGTTCAAGACTCTTCTAATAATGATTACATTATAATTAATATGTATTTCAAGAATAAGGACTTCTTATTTTTGTATATAGAAATGTTTTTCTCATACTTATGTTAATAAAAATATATTGTTGTCCCCCCCCCCCTCCGATTTCAAATAATACTCCACATATTTAAGCGACACATTCCTTACCAAAAATTTTAAACATAATTTTAAGTATAAAAAAATATAAAAGATTTAAAAAAATTTTTGAACTAAGCAGCTTATTGAAAATATCATATGCATTAAGACATATTATTTCATGTTCTATGCATGCATACGTTTTTAATCGAAAAAAGTGCTGTAGGTTTCACAAGACGATTTCTCATAAAAGTTCTCGTTGAAAAGCGTTTTGGCTCAAATATAACAGGTGGGAAAATATAAGATTACTTGTCAAAAAGCACGCATGTTACTTATTTTATCAGCTTTTTTGTCTATTTAGAATACATAGAGAAATGCCAGTGATTCAGCACATAATTATGTTACTTTTGTGACCCGAATTAAAATTCCGATGTATATGTAATTTTATTTCAAATAAAATTATGAGTGTAAATTACATTTGTTAATATTCAAATTTTTTTCAACTTATGACAAAGCAAAGCAATAAGTAATGAATTGATTTGCATATAAAAAAATTGCCACATAATAAATATCTTAAATAATAAAACCTAAGAACAATATTATGAAATGCTTATTAATGTAACCTAGACTCTGATTTTAATTTTAATTATACTATGAAATTATTAAAATTATTGTTAATATATTTTATTTTTGAAAATTTTATCATATGATCAGGAGACTGTAGATAGAATCTTGCTAATTCTACTTTTCGCTGAATATTTGCTCTATATAATTTACCGAAAAACTTATATAAACTAAAACAAATCACAAAAATTAATACTATATCACGTAAATTTCAAAAGAGAGTTCTTGTTTATTATTCAAGACCATTGTCAAGAAAATTTTTTTGCAAAACAATGGCAAAGAATTCCATGGAAATTATTCAAGAAATCATACATTAAACAATGAATTGTAACATACGCAATTCTACTATTTCATTGAAGAGTGTAATATTTAAATATATAAAAAAATACGTTATCTAGAAAAATGAAAACGATTCCCTAAAGAAAAGGAGTTTCGAAAATTGAACCCATTTTGAAAAGATAATTGTGTTAAACTGTAATATTATATGCTGATAATCTGTTTCCCAATAAAAAAGAAACTTTTGTAAAAAAAAAATCATACATTCGGCGGCACACCATCAAGCCCTCTAGTTTTCATCTTTGCAAATAAGAATTCTGCATAAATTAGCAATTTCTCCATAACTATCTAAGTTATTGGAAAATAAATGATGAATAAAAAGAGTGATTCTTCTAAAGTTCGAGGATCCATGAAAGATATTGAGCGAATAGACGGAATTAAAACAGCTTGCTGATTATTGATTAAATATTTGATGCGATACTTTATAGATTTAATCTTACCTGGGATTTTATATTTAATTTAATTACAAAAATTAAAACATTGATTGAGCATAGCAATGGTTTCGTTGGATAAACAAATCAGTCGGAAGGTTTTCTTCAATGAAAAATGTTCAAACTATAATTAGATATATTGTTGGGCTTAAAGCAAATAATATCTAAAATTGGAAAATAAAAGAGAAATCAGATATATTGCATTATACATTCATTAAATTTTACTGTAAATTCTATTTCAGAATTAAACCAGTTAAGGAAGACGAAAAATATTGGGCAATTATAAATAAATTTAACAACTTAAAAAATTACTATTCTTAAATAAACTTAAGCCAACCGAGAGAAGAAATATTATAACATAAAATATATATTCTCGTAAGGTTTTTAATTTTCGGTATTTTTGCATTGATTTTAATAAACGAAAGTTTTGTTACTATGATGAGGCAAATA
>JAPDSC010109787.1:0-11070 GCA_026290005.1 Latrodectus geometricus
ATCCAACAAAGAACACGTGACGCAGCAAATAAAGTGTCATGCTATGCATCACGCCATCATTTCAGCTTCATTCTTTCCTCTTTTGTGAAAAACTTATCGCCAATCTGGAGTTTTAATCAAACTTACTTAGATGTTATCTTTTCAGCCATCACCATTGAAGTGTCAAAAGCGCTTGATTTACATAGTGCATTTTTTATTAGAGGTGTGTATTTAGGCAAAAGAGGAAAAGAAAAAAAATTCCCACAGTGATTTCCACTTTTCCTTTTCATGACGAAAAAATTTGCGATTAATTCAAAGTGGCGTGAGTAAATAAATTTAAATTAATAAGAGTTTACAGGAAAATGCACTTGGTATACACCTGTTTTCCTCCAATGTATCTAAGAATTTCATTATTTTCCATTATTATATATATATAAAGAGTCAAACTGTAAATTATAAAAAAAAATTTACCAATAAAATTACTGCTACTTGGGCATTTATATTTGTTTAAATATTTAAAATAGTAAGTACAACTTAATTCTCTCTGAAATATATAAACTCAATTATAAATTAGGTATATCTATGTATATGTATTATTTTACAGAAAATATTGAATTCCTTCCATTTTAGGAAATCATAAAATATACATTAAGAGTAAAAAGTATTCAAAGAAAAATATTTGCATAAAAGTAAAGCTTGAATACAATTTTGTTTGATTATATGGGAAAAACACTGAGTTTGATGTTGCTGTTGTTGTCGTGTGCCTGCCAGGCTGGCAATATAGGGTGCGCTGCTCCACTTTTCCATATTTGGTGTGGAGTCCGACTTCCTCAATACACACATGCCAAAGGAACCCGTTTATAGGGTAGGCAACCATTCACACACAAAGAAAGGACAAAGACAAAAGAGAGAGAGAGAGAAAGTACATCCATGCCCGAGCCAGGATTCGAACCCAGGTCCCACCCATCTGTAGTCAGATACGCTAACCATAGACAGGTTGGGCGGCACTGAGTTTGATACTCTTGATATTAACAGAAGTCATTAGATATTATCAAAGCATTTTTTATACAATCGGAAGAAAATAGATAACAAATGGATAATATGAATCAGAGAACTGGCCATATCTTTTTTTTTTTTTTTTTTTTTATAGTAAACATATTAACTGTACCCGAGAGGGAAAAGGTTTCACCAATCACCATTTCTCGTCAGGGGCCAAGGTGGAGCTAAAGCGTCAAGATGCTGGTATCAAACTCTAAATGAATTGAATATTGTGAACTTGGATTTACGCTCAGAGGAAAAAATAAATAAATTACAAAGATACATTGATTTGTTAAAAAAATTAAAAAGGGTTAATTTTAAAACGAATTTCAACTATTAAATCAAATCTTATCTTGCATTTTAACTCATGGAGATGCCAATGAAATCATTTGTGAAAATTTAGGCAATACGGAGTTGAAAAGTACTCACGATTTATAGTTCACGAAGGAATTAAAATGTTACCAAATTAAAAATTTAAATGATAAACAAGTGATAATAAAATTTTAAATAAATGTAATAAAAAATTAGATAATAAAAGGAAATATATATTACAGGAACAACATTATTCTGTTTTACATACTCATATATTCGTTCATACATTATATTCGTTATCCCAAAATCGATGGAACAACATGTGATATTCAAAGCACATACGCAAAAATTAACGATTGATTAAATTTAATAAGTGGAAACCTGTAGAAGACTTAACATTTTTTAATGCCATTCCCCCATAGAAATTAATTTTTTAAAAATTACTTTAGTAAATTGCAAATCATTCGCACTTAAATGCTTAAAATTAAACATTTAAGTGCGAATGATTTGCAATTTGCTTATTTAAGAAAATCTTGACTGCACTGTATAGAACGACCTCAGCAAGGGATAATTCCAATATAAAATCAAAAGCATTTCCACTTCTTTCCGATTTTTAAGAACATTTTTTTTGTTAATTTAGTGATTAATTACACTTCAAATTTGATGACAGACACTATTAAATAACGTGCTTGCTAATTGACTGAGAATTTGATAGTTTCCCAAATTCTTTTTGTAATTATCAAGTTCTTTAAGAAATTTGATGTAGAAAATTTGGAACATATGTTCATTGATATTTAAAAGGATTAACTATTCTGTTTAAAAAAAAAGTCAGCTCATTCCATAAGAAGCAATCAGGATGTATTGCATATAATGTGGAAATTGCTGAACAGGTATAAAAATAAATTCAATATAAATATTCCAAATTATTCCTTAAATTAACTCTTTAGGTAATAAGTTGCTAGTTTTATTTACAAAGAAATGAGAAAATAAGAAAAAATCGTGTGAAAATTTTCATATATTAAGGTTCGAAATAAAGCTTCAAAACATTCGACTTATAAGGAATATATATTTTGTAAAAAGTTTTAATTCCCAAAAAAGGTTTTAGGGATAAAGAAAAAAGATAACAATAGTGCAATTCTAAATACATTGATGGAAAATTTGCATACATGTTTCTTATTTTCACAAATGATTAATTGAGTTTGTAAAAGTTGCAAACTTCCTACTTGAGAATGGTAAATAAAAGTTGGTGTGGTACAGAAACTGCCTTATCGGTTCACATAGGAAATTTTAAGAGAAGGTTATTCAATTCTTTAAATTACTAACTATGATCCTAAAAAATTTCTTAGCTTCAGATGGGAGTAAAAAGGGTGATGAATGCTAAGCAGGCTCACAATTTCACGAATCCTATCAACTTTTAACTGAATTTGGCATCACATTCTTTACTGCCTTTAAAGTGTTTTAAAAAAATTGCTATCTCATTCAAAGAGACTGTGAGAATATTAAGTGTGAAGAAATTGATGTGTCAAAGCATAGATACTCAAAACCACGGGAACGATTCACATGGAATTTGAGACATGTGCTTCTTATCATTTCTAAGGATTAACTAAGTTCACTAGAAATTGCTAGTTTTCGTGTGAAAAAATGAGTGGAAATAGAGAAAAAAACAGACAATTCGATAATTTTGACAGACAATTCGAGAATCGTTAAACACATTCACCTGTTAACTGAAAACATGTACTTCTTATCTTTTCTAAGGATGAACTAAGTTCACTAGAACTTGCTAGTTCTCTTGTAAAGAGATTATTTTCTTGTAAAGTTGTATTAATTCTTCTTGTAAAGAAGTTAGTGGAAGTACACAAAAGAACGTTATAACGGAGAATTCGAGAATCACCGGAAACACATGAAATTTTATATATGCCTTCTCTTTATCATTTTAAAGGATTGACAACACTTCTGAAACATTGTTAATCTATCAAATTTCAGTAAAAAGAAAGTGAAAACTGAAAGAAAATATTTATGCCAAGTGAGTATCCATACTTAGATGTATTCGAAAGAAATGAGTCTCACATTCTTTTTATTATCTTGTAAAATTGAAATATGTTTATACTTCAAAAAGAAGGAAGGTTCTTTTTTCTAAGTGATTCTATTCACCTTGAAAGAATTTTAACATTTGTTCGAAGAGTCACTTATTATGTCAAAAATCTATTTCATAGACTTAAAAAAGTGTTGACCTTATCTTTAAAAATGTTTAACTACTTAATGGAGAATAATTACATTATTTTATTTAATTATTAATTTCATTAAATTACATTAATTATTATATTGTATAAATTTAAACTTGTAATAATTCGTAATTTATTATTTCGAAAATTATTTTATGATTTCATAAATCCAATTATTAAAGACACAAGTGATTTCTTTATTTAAACTGTTTTATTTCATGTTAATTTTTATTATTATTTTCTGAAGCTGATTTCTGTAAAACCGTCTGATTAAAATCAAGCTTAAAGTAGAGACGAAGTATGTTTTTTGAAAATGGTGATATGTTCAAATCTGAATTGTGTTTGAACTAACACAACAAATAAATAAATTTTATATTGTTTTAATATTAAAATTATTCTAACTTTATAAAATAAAATTTTTTAGCACATAATATATATAATATTGATAGTTAATGATTATATTATTATTATTGGGAATTCAAGAAGTAAATTTCTATAGAAAGATTTCCGACTCAAAATTGATTTCCATGTTTGAAACCCTTCGAAGGATTAAAATTTTTGCATCTTATATAGAAAAAAATTAATCACTTATATGAAAATTCTAACGAATATGCTTTTCAAAATAAATCTGTTTTAATTTTGAAAATATTGAATTATTTTTTTAGCATAAAGAATTTTCAGACAAATTATATGTATCCCGTTAGTTTAAAATTGAAGTAATTTAAAAAACTAGTAAGGAAAGAATCAGGAAATAATATTGGCACATATTCATAATCTGTGACATTATTAATTTTATCATAAACTTATCTATTCTTAAATATACGTTGTGTCTGCACAAGCATATGTCCATATAAGCTATAATAACGAAAATGGTATAGTTTATCTCCATTCGTCTGATTTTTTTTTCAAATAATTTGGAAGAAAATTTTATTCAATTTAAATGAAAGAAAACATTAATAACAATAAATTTAAAATATATATTCTCTGAATATTTCCAAGGCAATTGGCTAAAAGTGTTATAAAATTTAGATTATTTCCTTGTTTAAATAGGTAATATATAATAGCGTAAGAAATAATTATTCTGTTTTATCTACATATTGAAACATTTTTGAAAACTGCAAAAAGTTCCTTCAAAATGAATAATAACATTTCCCTTTTTAAATTAAATTCGAAATGTTATGCGAAACAGGAGAGCACAAACATCTGTGTAAGTTACTTCCTAAAACAAATTGATTTTATATAAAATATTGTAACGATTTGAAATTGAATTTTCAGCATTATATTTTATTATGTGGGGTATTTATTTTTGAAAATTAGAATGCGCTTTTTTTGTTAATTTTTGAAAATCTTGTCCTAATATGGAGAAAATGACTGAAAATTCTGGATGTGTCGCTTGTTTTTCTTATTACAGCGAATGTAGTATTATATGAAAACAATTTAGCTGCACTTAGTTGCTAATCTCTTTTGTTTCCGGGTTTCTGATTAAACAAAAATATTGTTCTCTATTATATTTTCTATTTATTCTTTTTTTATAATTTTTAAAACATTTTGATTTCCTATATTTATAAATATGGATTTCTTATGACTTGAGGTTTAAATGGAAATCTTGGATTTACTTATGTATCATTTTGTAAAGTAATTGCTCAAGAAATTTATATGAGTTTTGTTTTTTTCTTAATCTTTACTTATATGAGAACAATAATTAGACAAAGAAACGTGCTATTTATTTTACTTTTTTAATGAAATTTATTTTTAAGTCTTTTTAATTTTCACTTCTTATATGCAGCTCTAAAAGTGCATAGGAACATTAAGTTGACTCTTTTGCTATTGCTAATGAACATTTTTCTTGAAAATATATATGCATGCAGCTTAAATGTGTATGCAACTCTCGATATAAATGAGTTTACTGATACTGAAATGATTCAAAATATCAGATCATTGAACTGTAAATAGTTGCACATTAAAAGGTTCAAATCAATAGTTATTGAAACCATCCTTTGCACGGATGTCTTTTCAACATTGAAGTTTTCAGAGGGACGATCCCATATAAAGAGTAACCACTAATGAGTAATAAAAATGCTTAATCCTATCTTGTACAATACATTTTGTTAGGCATTTAATGATATTTGTTTCTGATCTACCACATTAGGGAGTGTCTAAATTGAAGAATCTGCTATGTTTCATATATTCTAGATTGGTTAAAGGTCTAGTGATCTTGCTGACCAAGAAAGGCTTCTAATGGTACAGGTGCAGCACTTAGATATTGGAGCAGAGGTATAATCTGAATTATTTCGTTACATGCTTCAAAAATAATATGCCATGAAATGTAATGAAGTTAGTTGTAGGATGGAATCAACAAGTTGTATTTCAGATTGGCTACTTGCTGTTGTAAGAGATAAAAGCCAACACTAGGGGTAAAATTCTATGTTTGTATAAGACAAAGGCTGATTCAGATTGCTAGTCACCCTAAAAGATTTATAATCTGATCTAAGAGACAAGCAAGATTCATAGATGAACATAATGTGATACCAGTCTGCTGGCAGATATGAAAATCAGTTACGACTCCAAACGAATCTGGGGATGTAGAGGGTAGGAAAAGTGAATGTCTTAAAAACTATTGGGAGAGTAAATTCTCTTTAGGTGGAGAACCTCCTGAGGTGGAGAAATTAAGCATGAATGGTATGGAATAGGCACATTGGATAATAAACAAAAAATAACCAAGGATATATATATACAATCCTCCAATCCTTGACTCATGTCCGCACCTTTGTTTTCCAGAATTTTCATCTCATCGATAAGTTCTTATCTGAAATTAATGCTTCCACCATTTATGCATAGTTGTGATATATAGTAACCATATTGTGAAGATGATGGCCTTCTTCTCAGTTTTTCCAACCAAATTCCCACATTTCAACTTTACAATTAAATTGAAATTGTTTAGTTGGTTATGAGATTCTTTACAATGTTATAATTTCATAATTCGCAATGCTTCCAGGGAGTCTCTTCGTTGTGTTTCCAGAAAAATGAGAAAAGATAAAACTTCCGCAACTATAATCAGTTTTATACCATGAAAATGGTCAAATTTAAGTATGCGCTATTATCAGAATTAAAGTTAATTGACTTTCAAAATTTAATAATTTGAATAATTCTCATACAAAAATTTATATACGAAATTCCCCGTTGTATTAATTTCTTGACAAATTAAATCGCTTTTCAAAGTTCTTCCTCCCTCCCTAAGAATGTATGTATTGTTAGTTTCACAAAAAGAATGCTTATCTTTTTCTCTCAAATAAAAATAAATACATAAATAAAGAATCTCTCATACGATTTTTAAAGAATTTTTATTTGAAATTACTTTAATTTTTCCCTATTAGAGAGTGAATTTAGAAATCTAGGAAATGCCTACAATTCCTGAATTTTCCCCTTGGTTAAAAGCTGTATTAGTTGTAAAATATACATAATTTTACAATAATTTCACTTTTTTTATACAAGATTATTTTAACAAAAAGGAATTTGTCCCAATAATTAAATCATTAATTTTATATATCATTTTAAATTTTAAATCACGCATAGAATGTAATGTTAAAATAAAAGACACTCGGAATAACTTAGTCTCATTCTTTTATATATATGTGGATACAATTTATAAAATTAATTCTGCATGATTTGCACCGTTTATGTTTTTTCTTCAACTATATGTTTCTTCAAGGGAATTACATTTTTGAGGGATTGAAGTAATCTGCATCGAGGGCCATCTTTTGATTATACTTAAGTGTGTTTAATGTTACTTAAATTAGTTATCCCTAAAATGATACCATGTGTGATACCACTAAAATTAGTGATATCATACTCAATTCTGCTTTAATCAAATCTTAGTACTTTGGTCGAGCATGTTATTTTTGAACTCGTGGGCCAACAATGAAAATCTCAAAAGCGTATTTTATTTAATACTAATGAACCCCATACTGAAGTAATTAAAAAATTTTCGAATTTCATATATACATACACCCAGATAGTGTAATTCAATGAAATAAAAGATGAACAAATTAGTTTCAATAATTTGAGGAAAAAAATAAAATGTAATGAAAATACATTATTATTTATTAGATAATAAAAAAACTCTCAACATTGAAACTTTCGAAATACGGTATATAATATATCAGAAAAGTTCGCCTCAGTTTTATGAAGTTCAGATTAGTCACATGAGAAAGATATTTCGAATTTACAAATTCTTACCCAAGCGCGACCGTCACAAAATAAAATTCAAATAAAGTCACAATGGGAAAAATAAAAATTAAAAACATAATTCTATTATTTTTAACCCTGACATACTTATTTTTCTTGATTATAGACATACATGCCATTAACTTTTTTCACATGTCAATCAATTAGAGTAAACAATCAGAACTAATGTCAGCAGGATCTTGACGATTTCTTGTTGTTATGGAAAATTCTCACATTTTAAGTATACAAATAAAAATACAAAAAATTTGAAGGGATTTCTGAAATTTATGTTGTTAGTTTAAAAAATCGATTTCATAAAATGACTTGTTAAAATTTCTTAAGACGTTTTTAAAGAATATGACTAATGAAATAGAGAATAAAATTAAACTAGATCATGCTAAGCAGCGTAGACATAATGCTCCATTAAGAGCAGAATAAAGCACAATTATGCTATAAATGCATTTGAAATTTAAAGCATTTGAAATTTAACTTTTTAACGTTCAAAATTCAAAGGAACTTCAAAAATCAGTTGTATGTGACTCTGTAACTAGTATGGCAGATTTCTCATAGTATGATACTTTCTTTGAAGTGACATTACATATGGATCGAATAGACAAACATAGTTAAATAGTATGGCATGGTTCCATAGAAGACAATTTTATCCACAGAAGACAACACGAGTTCGATGAGTGACATATCGAATGATCATAGTGGCAAAGGAAGTTTTTGTTGCACCAGCATACATATACCAGCATACATACTATTCATACCCCAGAATTGAGCTCTACAACAGCAATCAGGTGGAAGGAATTTTCGTAATTTAGAATCAAGGACCAAGCAGAAGACATCCAATACTTAACATACAGCCCCCAGTGGTATAATTTCACTTGTAGGATATTGCGACGACCACCTATTTAATGTGTCCCAGCCACCTTTAGTGAGCATGATGGATTTTTTGGTTAAGTCTGGATTCGAGCTTACTGCCATCTGAAAATGAGAACGCCGTCCTCACAAAACAAGCCACTTCCGACAAAGTGAGATAGAGGCATTTAGTTGTGATATGAAATGTCGATTAATGTGTGTGGCAAAAGAAAAGCCTTTATTTTTATCAGGGAAAAAGCAGCAGTATGGCTTTGAAATATCGATAAAACTTCTGATTAAAAGAGTTTAAAAATGTTCTAGCAATTTTTCAAATTGTTTCGGATTCATGAAACCACACACTACCATAAAAAAAAACCCAATAGATTTCTCCACTATGATGCAGATTCTACATTACTGAAATATTCAACTGCGTAACCTTCCTAAAATCATTCTCCATTGCATCAAAAAATTTACATTCGCTCATCACAGATCCACAAATTGTTTTCAGATTTGAAGATACGCAATTTTCCCTCTAATCCTTAGCATCTTCCTTTTTTACACAAAGCAGTCTCATTCGGCGGCAAGACGAATTCAGAGACAGTCACCGAAATGAATGTCAAGATATAAGTTTGTAGCAATCTTTGCTGAACATTGCTTATCGCATGGTGTTAGTATATGTCCAGTTGAATTGTTGTGCTTGCAGTAATCACATATGGTTATACATATTTATTCGTCCACAATTTTTGGCGATTTATAGACGCATGCTGCAATTTTACTGAGGAAGGACCACCTTTACCATATAACAGGATTTTCATGCCTTTTCTTATTTAAGAGTTACATAATTATTTACGCTATTGTTCTTCACAACTAACTGATATTTTAAGTATTTATCATTCTAGCTATTGTCACTTCTCCGATTTACTGAGTATAGTTTTCTTTTAGGTTGAGGTTGGTTGGTTGACACTTTTTTATAAGTTTTTTTTTTTTAACCTGAGAACTAAATATACCGGGATCTACCATTTAACTACTATGAACACCCCTATCCAAGGGGGGAATCGAGCTCACGAGCTGATGAATAAAACTCCAGAGCTCTAGGCAGGGCCTGACATAGCCTAATTGGCTCCCTAGTCAAAAACTTCTTTTTGAGGCCCCTCTGCTTCACAACAGAAAACTTTCAATTAGATTAGGTGAACGATTCTAATCGAGGGACAACATAAAATAACTTTCGATTTGAAGGCCCCTCTGATTTGGGGGCCCCCAACGCAATTGTACTGTAAGCCTTTGCCATAATCAAGCTCTGAAGCTAAGCATTCAACAATTCACTCAACTAGTTTTCTTTTAGACCGTCATATTGAAACACTAAAGATACTTTTTATTACAATAAATAAAAAAGCAGTTATGATTTAAGAAAACACCACTTTTTTTCTCAATTGATTATTTGTCCAATGGATTAAAACAATTTTAAGTGGTATCTCGGTGGTAAAAACGCAGATATATGTAACGAACATAATTTTCAGTACAAATATTCAAATTTTGCTAGTAAGCTTAATAAATTATAGATAGTAGAATAATCTAGATAACTAGATACTAGAATAATATAGATAATATAAATTAATAAGCACTAGAATTTGTCTAAAAAATAAGTGTGTGTGCTATTTTGAAAAATTTCGTTTTATGGTTACATTATAATCTGTCAAACAACAATTTTAATTTCAAAATAATTTTCCTAGTATAGAGAAGAATATGTGCGGGAATAAGCTACTAAAGTATCTCTTATATTATCTTTTATTCTTAGAGTTAGTCATATCCCTAGAAAATAATAAATTATTATTAAAAAATCGAATGTAGTATGAAATCCATTTTTTAAAGTATTATTTTTAATTATTAAAATAGTTTAATAAAAAAAGGCTCTGAAATAGTAATAATATTAACAAAAATGTTTTACCTTTTTGTTATTAAATTCAATTTGGTAAAAAAAAAAAAAAAAAAAAAAAAGAAAGAATATATCTTTATTTTATCTTATTTGTCACTCGAAAAAAACATGTGAGCCTGCCTATTTCTTACGAAATGGAATCATATATTCTCAGATTGTAAATATACCAACGATTGTTTTTCTTTGACCATAAACGACGAATAAATTGACAATGGAAGCGAGTGAGTTAAAATAAATAATCGTTTGGGCTTCTCCAAATCGAAGAAGCAACTCGGCAATCGATCTTCTCTTGTTTTCGACGCGGAAAATTCAACGCATGTATTATTAATTTTCAGACGAATTATGATGTATCGTGTCTGAATCTCTATAAACAAGTGTCAGAAAGATTGAGAACTAAGTTGCTCTCCTCTAGTACTGACCCCTGGGGATGTCTACGTGATGTCCTACAGGGTAGGAGGATCACACGCTGCATTTACGAGGTGGGGTGCAGCATTCACTTTT